>OU744452.1:10830109-11063298 GCA_916610825.1 Haliclystus octoradiatus | reverse complement strand
TGCCTTTTGTTTCTACTTATTCTATTTATCCACTCTCGACATCCTTATTGGGACAGTTTGGGGTTCTTTTGATGTAAATTATTCTTGGTTAGTGTCAATTAATGTTGTAAATTTTTACTTTTCAGGAGAGGTCAACTGCGTAGCCTCCAGATGTCGCTATGGTGTATTTAAAATAGATGTGGCTATGTGTGTCATTACTTGGGTCTTTTCTAAATTAGTTTATGATAGATTACTCTATTGATTTTAAGATTATTGATTTCATAATATTTACTGGTTATATTTGATCATTATTAATTGGAGTGTGTCCTGTTCCAAATATATCACTTGGTATAAACTATTAGTCAACTAATGTTTATTTGGTTCATATTTACTTGTATTTGGAGTGATAATTACATAATATTTGAAAAGAAGATCCATGTACCTTTCTGTCACAGTTGTTATGAATGTATGTGGTCATATTTTTCAAAGTTACAGTTCTTTGTTGCCTTTCCAATAGATTGACATAATATTTTATTGTGTTGTTGTTTTATGTCCCAAATTTTTTAGGGGCCGTTTCAGAGGGGGGTGGTTCTCGTAAATTTTCCAAAAATCCCCCATTAATAGAGAGGCCATTCCGTAATTCCCACTAATTTTTAAAAAGATGGCGAGAGATTTTTCCTTCAGCTTAGCATTGACTACTTAGCTGTTTATGGATTTCATGGGGGCAGGAATTGCACTTACTGTTCTTCTCTGCAACACCACGACGGTAATGATACACCAAATTAGTTTTACCCATAAACTAATGTTATTTCCACAACAAACAGGAGCAGACTACACCGTCCAACATGCATGGTCTGATTCTCAGAAAAAGCAGCACCCTAGATCATAGATTCATTCTTCGTATTCAATCAAAGTTTTAGCTCTCTCCCCCCGCCCAGAGCACACCACAGTCAGGGTCATTTTATTCACAAAAGGTTTTTATATTTTAATCTAATGAATAGGACATTTAAAAAATAATTAAAATTGTTACACATAATGGTCGCTATGTTTACTATTCGAGCAAGGATATTCCAATTATATACCCCAGATGGTCATTAAGCTCAGGTATTCAGGCAGAAGTGTATGAATGGCCTTCCTTTATGAGGATTAGATATGTTATAGTTGTTTGAGATGTCATTCGGCTCGTGTGCACAGCATATTGACCCAGTATAGTAGTTCCTCATACATTAATTTGAAGTGGTCACTCTGCTCAGGTAACTAATTCTATTGTTATATATGGATAGTCTGATAATCTTTAACCTACCTGTTCAGATGTAGGCATAGGTTATAGCAATAATCAATATTGTTGTCATGGTTACTATTTGGTCCCAGGAATTATTGTTGTTCATTTCAGGTGGTCACACAGCTCAGGTAATACATATTCACACATGCTTGTACTGCTGTTGAGTTTCAAATCATTCCGAACTATTTTTTGCTGATCTGCTGTATTGGTTCTCAAAACAAAGATCTTTTAGATGTAAATTGGTCATATTGTTATGAAACTAGAGAGTGATAGGGTATTCTCTAATGGCAGATTCAAGTGTAGTGGATTGCAGTAGGTTCCCTTTTGCTCAAGGTATATTCATAACGGATGACTCATAGTTGCAGGAAGTAATATCAGCAAAGACACAATATTAGTTGTTGTCTAGTATAGCATTAATGACAAATTGAAATCATGCAAATTGATATTAAAATTATTATCTAGGCTATCTTAAAACTGATGTAGTTATCAATATTGTCTTCCAGGCAATGTTTTTTTAATGTTCTTTTTTCCTTCGTATCATTTATAAATTGTGTTGATAATTTGTTGTTTCTACTTATTCTATTTATCCACTCTCGACATCCTTATTGGGACAGTTTGGGGTTCTTTTGATGTAAATTATTCTTGGTTAGTGTCAATTAATGTTGTAAATTTTTACTTTTCAGGAGAGGTCAACTGCGTAGCCTCCAGATGTCGCTATGGTGTATTTAAAATAGATGTGGCTATGTGTGTCATTACTTGGGTCTGTTCTAAATTAGTTTATGATAGATTACTCTATTGATTTTAAGATTATTGATTTCATAATATTTACTGGTTATATTTGATCATTATTAATTGGAGTGTGTCCTGTTCCAAATATATCACTTGGTATAAACTATTAGTCAACTAATGTTTATTTGGTTCATATTTACTTGTATTTGGAGTGATAATTACATAATATTTGAAAAGAAGATCCATGTACCTTTCTGTCACAGTTGTTATGAATGTATGTGGTCATATTTTTCAAAGTTACAGTTCTTTGTTGCCTTTCCAATAGATTGACATAATATTTTATTGTGTTGTTGTTTTATGTCCCAAATTTTTTAGGGGCCGTTTCAGAGGGGGGTGGTTCTCGTAAATTTTCCAAAAATCCCCCATTAATAGAGAGGCCATTCCGTAATTCCCACTAATTTTTAAAAAGATGGCGAGAGATTTTTCCTTCAGCTTAGCATTGACTACTTAGCTGTTTATGGATTTCATGGGGGCAGGAATTGCACTTACTGTTCTTCTCTGCAACACCACGACGGTAATGATACACCAAATTAGTTTTACCCATAAACTAATGTTATTTCCACAACAAACAGGAGCAGACTACACCGTCCAACATGCATGGTCTGATTCTCAGAAAAAGCAGCACCCTAGATCATAGATTCATTCTTCGTATTCAATCAAAGTTTTAGCTCTCTCCCCCCGCCCAGAGCACACCACAGTCAGGGTCATTTTATTCACAAAAGGTTTTTATATTTTAATCTAATGAATAGGACATTTAAAAAATAATTAAAATTGTTACACATAATGGTCGCTATGTTTACTATTCGAGCAAGGATATTCCAATTATATACCCCAGATGGTCATTAAGCTCAGGTATTCAGGCAGAAGTGTATGAATGGCCTTCCTTTATGAGGATTAGATATGTTATAGTTGTTTGAGATGTCATTCGGCTCGTGTGCACAGCATATTGACCCAGTATAGTAGTTCCTCATACATTAATTTGAAGTGGTCACTCTGCTCAGGTAACTAATTCTATTGTTATATATGGATAGTCTGATAATCTTTAACCTACCTGTTCAGATGTAGGCATAGGTTATAGCAATAATCAATATTGTTGTCATGGTTACTATTTGGTCCCAGGAATTATTGTTGTTCATTTCAGGTGGTCACACAGCTCAGGTAATACATATTCACACATGCTTGTACTGCTGTTGAGTTTCAAATCATTCCGAACTATTTTTTGCTGATCTGCTGTATTGGTTCTCAAAACAAAGATCTTTTAGATGTAAATTGGTCATATTGTTATGAAACTAGAGAGTGATAGGGTATTCTCTAATGGCAGATTCAAGTGTAGTGGATTGCAGTAGGTTCCCTTTTGCTCAAGGTATATTCATAACGGATGACTCATAGTTGCAGGAAGTAATATCAGCAAAGACACAATATTAGTTGTTGTCTAGTATAGCATTAATGACAAATTGAAATCATGCAAATTGATATTAAAATTATTATCTAGGCTATCTTAAAACTGATGTAGTTATCAATATTGTCTTCCAGGCAATGTTTTTTTAATGTTCTTTTTTCCTTCGTATCATTTATAAATTGTGTTGATAATTTAAATTTATATTATAGTGAAAGATAGTGATATAACTATCATTATTTTAACAAAGATATTTTATAATGAGAGTAGCCAAGTTAATAGTATTGATAATAGTATTCAATTCAATCATATTCTATAATTTTATATTATATTATATCATATTTGTTTTTTGTTACATTATATTTTAGTATAGTATATAGTATATAGTATAGCGACATCCATTGGTATAGGCCATTGTCCGTGTGGTATGAAATTGTCATTTTTGGATTTCAATATTAATAATCATAATAATTGAAGAGATCTGATACGCTGCGTGGCAGACCAGGGGGAGCGAAACGCCATTGCCTACATTCACTCCAAAGCAAAATTAGCAAAAGAGACTCCGCTGTGTCATGGTTTCATTAATTCTTATCAAATTTGAAACAATCCATCACAATTACTTACATTGAATTAGATCCTGCATGTTCAAACTTAACTTGATGGCTTCTTCGTAACAATCCTTTGAGACATTAGGAAATGAAGCACTGGCTCCAGCTCCAAACAGTTTGAACAATTGATTATCTATCGATTGGAGATGATCTACATCATGCCATCGTGAGTTTTTATTAATTCCTGCTAAATTTGATACGAAGTTATCAGCTGAAATTGCGGCACCAATGTTGACAATGCAAAACAACATAAAATTGATGATTGCAAAAATTTTCATGATGCTTTTGATAATAATTAATTAATTTATAGGTTATTCTACTAAAAAGAATTGTAGCTAACCGAGTAACCGGTGAGGGTCAGACTGTGGTTGTATGTTGCATGCTTCCTTGCTAATAAGCACATTTTGGAAGATTTTGTCAATTTTCGTACGATGTATGTTATATTTGAAATCAGAGACAAAAGCTAACAAAGGGGACTATTGAATT
The DNA here is from genome assembly GCA_916610825.1 of Haliclystus octoradiatus. Classification (NCBI taxonomy): domain Eukaryota; kingdom Metazoa; phylum Cnidaria; class Staurozoa; order Stauromedusae; family Haliclystidae; genus Haliclystus; species Haliclystus octoradiatus. Next base: position 11,058,758 of record OU744452.1, on the reverse strand, counting down.
TATCCCACCTTCGAACAATTAAACCTTTTAACTTTGAAGTGGCCTATAGTACAGTAAATTTATTGTACAAAGACAAGCGATTTTATTGGCTGCCTCAAGTCACAAGATCTCCTACAAATTTAGATTTACCTTACCCAAGCAAAAAATATAACGAAACAGCAGGAAACTGCGGATGATCTACTGTAAGATGAATGAATGAATTAATATTTACATGTATTTATGATTTATCACAACTACTTTCTGCTAAGTGGATGAAAACTGTTGTCCAAGAGCCAATACACCTTACGCATTCTGTGCCCGGAGAGTAACTTGAATACTTTTGATTTGGTTCAAATATTAAAGGGTACCATTTTCAAAATCCAAAAAAATTATAATGTATGCTTTGTCATTGACTTGCTCAAGTCTCACTTCTGTGTTATGCCCATCTTGATGGATTGGGAAGTGATCCAATCATGAAAATGAGGCAGCAAAAAGAAAGCAGGACTTGAGCCTTTGCTTGAGCCAGTCAAGCTTTGCCATGAAAATTTTTTGAATCAAACTTCCTTGTTAGTATTAGTAAACTATAATAAGTTACTAAAAGCATACTAAAAGGAAGTTTGATTTTTATCCCGTAATAAAAGGTCTGCGCGCAGGCTAATACCGACGTCAATTGATAGATGACGCTCAAATTAAGCTTAAATCATAGGGATGCTGATCATAAAAAGAAATGGGAACTAGTTCATGATAATCAAAATAGATTTATATATAATGTGTGTATATAAACAAACTATATTCTATACCTCTATTGAATTGAATTGACTACATCTATGAATGGTGCAAAATGTCACGTTCTTTAATATTGTTGCTGTTGGTTTATTTGCTAAAAGAATCTTGAATTGCTAATAAAGGGAAGCTTGTTCAAAATGACTTCCACTCACATATAGCCGTAATATTCATTATGGGTATACATTTTTTAAAACAATATATAGTAGCAAAAATGCTTGGCTACTTATTAAAAGTGTAATATCGCCTTTTGGGTCACAACGGATTTGGATAGACCTCGTTTTCTTTCCGTGCATGTCAATGTTACGTTTTTGTATAGTACGACTCTTCCCGCATCAAAACTGACAATGAACATGGCATTTCGGAGATTCTCGACGGTATGCAGACCCGGCCTATATATTCTATGTTCTCTAAGATAGATGAGATGTAAGTTGATGTGTGAGTTGATGTGCAAATCTAATCGGTTGAAGCCAGGCTTGCATAAGGCAGTAAATTCAATTATAACGATGATAAATGTTCACATGAATTCAGAAATAAGGACATATTCACAGGTATTGAAATCATGTATATGTATGTATATCTTACTTATCATAATGATGATAATGTACAGAGAGATATCAATAGGTTGTGTAGGTTGTGTATAAAGAGTTAAAATATATGGTAATGTATATGGTATATCGTAAAGATATAATTAAGCAACTGATCTAACTAGAGTAACTACAAAATTTAGATAAATTAACTTTGTTAAGTTTGGTTTGGAATATTTCCAAAGATTTGGAAGAAATTACATCATATTATGATAAACAGTATAAATATAAATCACCTTCAAAATATTCGCAATGTACAATATCAGCAGCTGGAAATATATACTATATATCTGTGTACATTGAAATATAATGAGAATACTATAGTACTGAGAAATGAGAATCAAGATTGATTAATTGTTTTCTTGATTTAAATAAGCATTGTACATTTTAATGAGCTGAAATGCCAAAATGCAATATGCACGAGAATATCGCAACAATGAAGTATCATTCAATGTATTGAATTATGTTATAATAAGAATAATTTAACTGTGATTATCATTGATCATTCCGTCCCAATTATTCTTAGTAATTGATTGGCGGTATTATGTCACAGTTAATGCCTCGATCAACATGTTATCAGAAGATGATATGTGCCGATATTTAACAATAACTCATTACAAAATATGCACAATGATTGAAACAAACTATTTGTGCCCACGCTCTTTAGGTATATAGATTCACACATTTTACCGATTGCACGATATACACGATTTTCCTATACTGTATACTGTATTACCAGTTAACTGAAGCTCCATAGTAGGCGTGGTGAAATGGCAATTAATAACGCTCCTGATACCTCCGTCATATTTTCCCAGAGATGCAAGAGTGTCTTTTATATACAATTAATCTATTTCAGAATAATTGACTTATGACCACTCTACATTTGACCAACATTTGACCTTCAAACGTTTTTGACCTGCCGCGTCTCTGATTCCCATTATATATACCTAACCTGAACATTTTTAAAGAATTAGTAATTAAGTTTTATTATTGCTAATTATTGAGGTTATCTCAACATGTTCAAGCATTTTTATGCAGACAAGTATGGAGGTTTGCTTGGGGGAGCTATGAATGAATGAATGAATGAATGCGATTTCACATTTGTAAATTGTATAAATCATACATAAACTATAACCATGCGCACATCAGATGCGAAATCCACCTATAACAGATCTACTAGCGGTTCAACTAGGCCTTTCAGCTACCAGAAGTATTCGTTTACAAGGTGTAATTATCCACCAATAAATGTATAACCATACCGCGTACCTACTGTAATTAGATATATAATACAATATATATACTAGCTATATATATAATATAATAGCCTTTTCACTGTTACATCAGTGAGTCTCTCGAGAATTATTTGAAGAAAAGATTGACGACCATGGTGGTGTATTTTGAAAAAATTGTGACCCCAATGTAAATTTCAATGTATTGTTATATGGAACACCAACATGGCTGATATGTAAAAGCCCTATACTCAATTCAATTACTGATGATATTATTGGCCATTATTAGATGACTAGCAATGAGTGTAGTCCATAATGGACCTTCTATGATAAAACTTTCAGATCACTTATAATTAAACAATTGACTAAGCTTTCTATCGCTGTATAATACGGAGTATGAACTCTGGAGGAGAACATGAGACACAATACGCATTGAAACGATGTAGCATTAATCAATACATCTTAATCATTCCTTTAATAAAAATTTAATTTATTTCACATCAATTGAGTCGATTGAAATGTATAATTTAACGTAGCTTTGTCTACATAGAAAAACTTTATTTTATGTGTTGAAAGGAAGCCAGAACACATTAATTATTATAAATTACAAATACTCAGTCAAATTTCGAAATCTGAAACTATCCATAAAAAATCACTTCAAATCCGATCAGATCCGAAGACCTAAAATATTAACCCGAATCTGACCCGACACGATCGGATCGCGTTCGGTTCGAATTCATAAATCTTTATTGCAATATATACAACACTAATGTGGTGTTCACAAAATAACGCCGTCAAGGTGTGGCCGGTCAAACTCGTGGCATTGCATGCAATATATTCAGCATTAAATTAATTTAGCTTCGACAAAACACATGGTCCACTAATTTCTGTTATTAACATGATCAAGCGATATCTTTTGTTAATTAACAATGATTTACTGCTTCATATTAAAAAAAAAAATCAGAAAAATCGTTGATAAAAACTGCTGAATGGCAGATTTGAACTTACGACCCTGATTTTGTAATACCAGAGCATTAACCAATGAGCCAACCCCTTACATACTGTTGTACGCGCCTTGACTGTACTAATCAACAAACCTATTGCTTTGACAACGTATTACTGAACAAGGCGACAGCGCGTGTATTGATTTCAAACTATATATATAATCTGATAATATTATGATATGATAGTATATGAGCCTATATATTTTTGATCTTTGCAATCTCAGCAAGTAGGCCTGTGATTTTCATGGCAGTCTATCAAAATACTAAGAGTTCGTTGAAAATAAAATTTTAAAAGTAAACAAAAGATGTGAAATGTTGAACTCATAGTGCTTCTTGTTATCAAATTTTCCAGACTAATAGCATCAACATTCTTTTAAAAGGAAATAAAATTCTATAATAAATCGCTATACTAATTCGATATTGATATTATGTTACATCTTGTTGTCAATATTTCTACGCGCTATTTATAATACATTACAGATGTCGAATGAAAGGAAAGACGATTATGAATAAATTAATTATTTTGATAGAAAAACGAAAACAACTCATTTTGCCAGATTCGTGATATGCATATTTATTCAGAATTTATTGAAACGGACGCGATGGTTTATAGAGTGGAAATGTTTAGTGCAGCTTCAAAGATATAAAATACCATAGCCGATGGTAATATTTAAATGCTCATGTTATGATGTCTGACGAAAAGGATAATTTACTATGTAGAAAATGAATCTACTTTACCATGCATTTGATTACGATATGAAATGATCATTTTTGTCAGAATTATTTCGAATAAAAGACAATCTTTATTTTATTCTTATCGGGCGTACATTCTCCTTCGATAAAATATGGTTGTTAACTTACTATTGATTGGTGTATTAACTCAGAGAACCCGCTATTATGTATTTAAATGTTGTTCGGAGATTATGCCGCTCGTATAGTTTTTATTTGGATCTCATTTGGAAAATGGTAAGTTTTATTTTAATAAATATTGTTTGCTATGATCGATTATTTCGTGCAACCTTTTCACTTTTTATTTTTGTAACACAAGGTTTGTTACACTCATCCAAACTGTATTAACTATTTAAAAATGTTTTTGAATTATGTTTTTGTGCTTTTAAATTCAAAGCAAAATTTTTGAACGCTGAAAATATTATAATTATTATTATTTATCACAAATCATACGCTCAATTCAATTTAACTTTGTTAAATTTGATATACCTGAAATTAACTTTATTAAATGTTGATCAAAGATAATAACAAGACATCGCTATTTTTATTCTCGAAACTGTAGTAACATACTGTGTCTTATTCGTATAGCAAGTCAACAAAATGAAATTTTAATATTAATCGATGCCAGTATAATTCCTTCGTTAATTATGGAAGCAAAATCTGAAAATAAAAGCCTTGCTGCTTAAAACCAAATGATTCGTTTTTTTATATTAAATAATAAATTATAAAAATACTTTTGTGCAATGCCTTGATTAATTCTAAACTCTATGATTTTAGACTGTAGACAGATAATCTCTTCGAACTTTGAATATTTTTCGAAATAGTCGAACGCCAACGCCAATTTGAAAATTCTTGCAAATTAATTTGTTTTTAAGCCCCGCGATAGATTATTCATTTCAAAACAGATTGTTTGCTCAGTGTTCTCACAAATTATGTATCAAAATAGCCTTTTTAAAAGTGAAATGTTTTATATCTCGATTTTGAGAAAAGTAATGAACGGCATTTTGTTTCATTAATAAATTAAATTAAGACCTCAAGTCTCTTTAATTTCATAGCGTTTGTGCCGCGCTATATGTATTGCTGATATCAACACTACATGAAATATGTCTACGTTTCTTTGATTTCAAAACATATTTTGTCTGGCCTAGTTATACTGGTAATTCAATGTAATTCAGTATTTCGTATTGCTTTAATTATCATAAAACTGATTCAGTTTCAAGTTTCACTTGTTCAAACAATTTACACGCAGCTTTTAAATTTAAAGCAAAATATTTTTGTTCTGGAGATTTCAATTTGAAGTCGATTTGGCTGCCCGCTAGATTATCGACCTATGAAATTTTTCAAAATCTCTGAATTTTTTAATGCAATGATATCAAATAAAATATCAGATGAAGTATATTATTTTAAAACAACGCCATAGACCCATACTTTTCATACAACAAATTTGTTACTGTACACGGTTATCTCGACACAAATGTTTGCATAATTTCCCGACAACGGATTATCCGTATTATATCGCCAGTAAGACGTACATAAGTCGCGGACAGACACAGAAATATCGAAATATAGAAATACTAGCAATGAGTGTAGTCCATTATGGACCTTCTATGATAAAACTTTCAGATCACTTATAATTAAACAATCGACTAAGGTTTCTATCGCTGTATAATACGGAGTATGAACTCTGGAGAAGAACATGAAAGACAATACGCATTGAAACGATGTAGCATTAATCAATACATCTTAATCATTCCTTTAATAAAAATTTAATTTATTTCACATCAATTGAGTCGATTGAAATGTATAATTTAACGTAGCTTTGTCTACATAGAAAAACTTTATTTTATGTGTTGAAAGAAAGCCAGAACACATTAATTATTATAAATTACAAATACTCAGTCAAATTTCGAAATCGGAAACTTTCCATAAAAAATCACTTCAAATCCGATCCGATCCGAAGACCTAAAATATTAACCCGAATCTGACCCGACACGATCGGATCGCGTTCGGTTCGAATTCATAAATCTTTATTGCAATATATACAACACTAATGTGGTGTTCACAAAATAACGCCGTCAAGGTGTGGCCGGTCAAACTCGTGGCATTGCATGCAATATATTCAGTATTAAATTAATTTAGCTTCGACAAGACACATGGTCCACTAATTTCTGTTATTAACATGATCAAACGATATCCTTTGTTAATTAACAATGATTTACTGCTTCATATTAAAAAAAAAATCAGAAAAATCGTTGATAAAAATTGCCGAATGGCGGATTTGAACTTACGACCCTGATATTGTATTACCAGAGCGTTAACCAATGAGCCAACCCCTTACTTACTGTTGTACTCGCTTTGACTGTACTAATCAACAAACCTGCTGCTTCGACAACATATTACTGAACAAGGCGACAGCGCGTGTATTGATTTCAAACTATATATATAATCTGAAAATATTATGATATGATAGTATATGAGCCTATATATTTTTGATCTTTGCAATCTCAGCAAGTAGGCCTGTGATTTTCATGGCAGTCTATCAAAATACTAAGAGTTCGTTGAAAATAAAATTTTAAAAGTAAACAAAAGATGTGAAAAGTTGACCTCATAGTGCTTCTTGTTATCAAATTTTCCATAATAATAGCATCAACATTCTTTTAAAAGGAAATAGAATTCTATAATAAATCGCTATACAAATTCGATATTGATATTATGTTACATCTTGTAGTCAATACTTCTACGCGCTATTTATAATACATTACAGATGTCGAATGAAAGAAAAGATGATTATGAAAAAATAAATTATTTTGATAGAAAAACGAAAACAACTCATTCCGGAACTCATTTTGCCAGATTCGTGATATGCATATTTATTCAGAATTTATTGAAACGGACGCGATGGTTTATAGAGTGGAAATGTCTAGTGCAGCTTCAAAGATATAAATACCACAGCCGATGGTAATATTTAAATGCTCATGTTATGATGTCTGACGAAAAGGATAATTTACTATGTAGAAAATGAATCTACTTTACCATGCATTTGATCACGATATGAAATGATCATTTTTGTCAGAATTATTTCGAATAAAAGACAATATTTATTTTATTCTTATCGGGCGTACATTCTCCTTCGATAAACTATGGTTGTTAACTTATTATTGATTGGTGTATTAACTCAGACAACCCGCTATTATGTATTTAAATGTTGTTCGGAGATTATGCCGCTCGTATAGTTTTTATTTGGATCTCATTTGGAAAATGGTAAGATGTATTTTAATAAATATTGTTTGCTATGATCGATTTTCTCATGCAACCTTTTCGCTTTTTATTTTTGTAACACAAGGTTTGTTACACTCATCCAAACTGTATTAACTATTTAAAAATGTTTTTAAATTATGTTTTTGTGCTTTTAAATTCAAAGCAAAATTTTTGATCGCTGAAAATATTATAATTATTATTATTTATCACAAATCATACGCTCAATTCAATTTAACTTTGTTAAATTTGATATACCTGAAATTAATGTTATTAAATGTTGATCAAAGATAATAACAAGACATCGCTATTTTTATCCTCGAAACTGTAGTAACATACTGTGTCTTATTCGTATAGCAAGTCAAAAAAATGAAATTTTAATTTTAATCGATGCCTATAATTCCTTCGTTAATTATGGAAGCAAAATCTGAAAATAAAAGCCTTGCTGCTTAAAACCAAATGATTCGTTTTTTTATATTAAATAATAAATTATAAAAATACTTTTGTGCAATGCCTTGATTAATTCTAAACTCTATGATTTTAGACTGTAGACAGATAATCTCTTCGAACTTTGAATATTTTTCGAAATAGTCGAACGCCAACGCCAATTTGAAAATTCTTGCAAATTAATTTGTTTTTAAGCCCCGCGATAGATTATTCATTTCAAAACAGATTGTTTGCTCAGTGTTCTCACAAATTATGTATCAAAATAGCCTTTTTAAAAGTGAAATGTTTTATATCTCGATTTTGAGAAAAGTAATGAACGGCATTTTGTTTCATTAATAAATTAAATTAAGACCTCAAGTCTCTTTAATTTCATAGCGTTTGTGCCGCGCTATATGTATTGCTGATATCAACACTACATGAAATATGTCTACGTTTCTTTGATTTCAAAACATATTTTGTCTGGCCTAGTTATACTGGTAATTCAATGTAATTCAGTATTTCGTATTGCTTTAATTATCATAAAACTGATTCAGTTTCAAGTTTCACTTGTTCAAACAATTTACACGCAGCTTTTAAATTTAAAGCAAAATATTTTTGTTCTGGAGATTTCAATTTGAAGTCGATTTGGCTGCCCGCTAGATTATCGACCTATGAAATTTTTCAAAATCTCTGAATTTTTTAATGCAATGATATCAAATAAAATATCAGATGAAGTATATTATTTTAAAACAACGCCATAGACCCATACTTTTCATACAACAAATTTGTTACTGTACACGGTTATCTCGACACAAATGTTTGCATAATTTCCCGACAACGGATTATCCGTATTATATCGCCAGTAAGACGTACATAAGTCGCGGACAGACACAGAAATATCGAAATATAGAAATATAGAAATATTGTGATATATAAACAGACAGTATTATGTATATAAGTGATAGAAATATTGTGATATATAAACAGACAGTATTATGTATATAAGTGATAAGTGATAAGTGATATAAGTGATATAAGTGATAAGTGATTTGATGTTATATACTGAACACTCTATCAATAAAGGTTTATTTGAAAAACTGTTATTGTGTTTGAAACTTTGAACACTGTGTTAATTCGTATACTGAAAAACTTATATAGGATGCTAATATTGCATCACATGTAATCCAACTTAAAGTACAGCAATCAGCAGTTTTGGTATAATGTCTAGACGCTATAATAGTATCAATTTGTTTAATTATTGCAGTAATCATGAAGTTATGAAGAAAAATAAACTACAATTAATGAACTAGTTTACATATTTGAAATAATATTATAATCCTGCATTAATTTATTAGCTATATTAGGAATAAAGAATACATTATATAAACGGCCGTGGGGCGCTTCTTCTTTCTCGTGCCTAAGGTCATAGAAGAATTGGTTTGGTCGTGTCTAGATGATTGTTATCACGAAATATGCAAGTATCTCATATATAAAGAAATTAGTTTGATCTTTGGGTCTGCACGATTATTTATCTCACGCAAAGAAAAGTTTACGTTTATAATTATTTTCATAGTAAAAATAAATCGTATAAATAACGCTGTTGATATTTTGTTACATAGCAGAAGAAAAATTGCAAATATATTGTAAACAGTAGTAAATATTAATTGTATTTATAGATATTCCAAGGCATACTTGTGTGTGCGTACAATACATAAAATCCAGACACTATTGTCTTTGAGCCAACAAAAATTCAAGGGATAGATGGATGAAACCAGACTAATGCACATTCGCTCTGTGTATCTCAAGAAGGAAAGTCATCCATATATCAGACGAGTAAAAAGGTGAAAGGTCAAAGGTTAGTATATGCCTCAAGTCTATATTTATGTCTGTCAATACGGACTTCTTTATTTCAGAGTTTTAGAATGTATGCTGATCTTAGCAAAGTTATGGATATTATTACGCAATCAATAATCCGGTTAAATTCAATTTTTTCATTTTAGTTAATAAATGGAAATGCGGTTTATAAATAATTCTCTGTTTATTGATTAAACAAAGAACTGCACAGTATTTTTCAGTTAACAATAAATAAATAGATCTATACGTAGCCCGATACGTACAAAGTATGTTTTATTGGAAATCATGCTGAAAGAAGTGTTGAACACATCAAACAGGTGTTTTTGCTTCTCAAATTTGACCTGTTATACGTAGACATTACCATTTCGTTGGACCATACACATGTGTCGTATAACTAGGACACCCATTCGGACAGCTTGTATACGTTTGTATTAGGAATTATGAGATTAAACTATGGTAATCACTATATGCAACACAACAATAGCTGCATCGTGCAAAGTAGCGTCATTTGAATTTCGTTAAAACTGTAAAACCACAATAAAGATAGGTCAAAAGCGTGTTGTAGAGAGCTATAGGTCAAAGAAAAGGTCATAGGACAGTTTCTAACGTAATGCTGTTTATCTCACTCACATTGCAGATTTTATCAATTATTCTACAAAATCAGAATATCACAACAATGGAATCTGGAAGAAACATTTTCTTTAAAGAACACCATGAGAATTGCTTGAGAAATAAAACACGAATAATGTTTCCTCATCCAATCAGTCCAGAATACTTCACAAGGTTCCATCATTATCCAATTCCTATACATCAAACATATCCGTATCATCATTTCATACCAAATAAAGACACGATTAATGGATGTTTGAAGAATGAATTAAACAACATTAAATCACACGAAGTACAGAAAAATACGAAAGAAATCAACGTTGTTGAGCCAATCCATACTATCGATAGAACGAAAGAACAATACGCGTGCACTGTTAATGCTTTGTTGGCACACCCGGGATACCATGACAGAAAGTGAGTACAAAATAGAAATTAGAAAAATGCCGCTTTTTCTGTATTCAAGAAACCGTAAAAAATACCTATGTGATTGCATGATTTCTACTTTATCGTGCAAACGCATAGGTCTGATGACCGGATTTAGTTTATTCCTAGATATTCACACTATTTCCAGCACGCGAGTTACCTCTGATTAGCACTTTGTAGGCGCATGACAATCATTGAAAGGACTTGTTGAAAGGACTTCCTGTATTGGTCTTTACTTAAGTTATGGAAGATGAAAGAAAGCTGCTTATGCTGCACGATATACATTTATCGGTTAGGGATTCTATTTATATACTATAGATTGCTGAACTATATATGATATATGTATTCCTTCCTCTATACGTCCCTCTACGAATGGACATGAACATCATTTTAAATTAATAAAGATTTCAAAATGTATAATTTAATTATAATAGGATATACTAGAACTTATAGATCTTAACAACATAATTTTAATTAAAGATAACTTTAATTCGTTTTATAGGTACGATATTACTTTAGAAGAACTCAAGCGAAGAGTATCAACACCAGAATCTCTTAATAAGGTGGATATGATTGCCTATTTGAGAATGGCAAAAACAAAGGCACGTATCTTCCTCAAAAGTAAAAATATACAACTTATGAAACAGAACCGGAAAGCACGCCATAGTGTATTAACCAAACTATGCGAACAAGAGTGTCAAGAGTTGGCAAAAGGAATTCATTCACTTAATGAGAAATATTTCCCAATCTCTGAAATATCAAAACAATTTGTTGATGATCATTGCCAGGCATACGGTCATGGACCAACAAATAACCAACTCAAGTCTACAAGGTATTTAAATCTGATCATTCTTATTTGCATTTTATTGATAGATCTCATTCTACAGGAATAAATTTCCAATAAACTGTAGCGGTAGACATCACGCATATCAATTTTGAGACATAGACCCGTTCGGTTTCCTAATGTCTCACATTGACAACGATCGGCAATAGACGGGTCTTTGGTGAAGTGGTTAAGTTTTTGCATACCCCAGTTCTATTTCTACATTGTGAAATACAACAAAAATTACAAAGCAATTACAAAAACCGTGACAACTCAATATTTTGTGCCGAAGCTTGGAGTATCCTGAGTAGATTCCGATTGTGAACCATAGTACAGTTTTTTATTTTCTTGATTTACGCCCAATTCTGGGCAAACTTATTGCTAATTGAAAACTCAACCACAGTACAGTTGCGGGTACAGTTGCCAATGTGTGAAACATAACCTTAATTGATTGTTAACCGCTAACGGCAAACCCTGAAACTTAAAGTAATTTCGATATAGACAATCAAAATAATTAGTATCTTATTCAGATGTGTACAATGTATATATCATCTCTTTATAATTGATGTCATTAACAAATCACTACAACCATGTAACAAATTACAATTAATTTGACCTAAATTAATTATTTAATTAACTAGTACGGCATATACGCATTGTAAACACCGTCAATTTAAATATGGAATTAAAAATAAACGTAGAGTTATTTTGAGACTTTACTTATAATTGAGCTACCCTCGTCAACATTTAATCGCTTTGAAATGAATTGTCTGGAATTAACTCCGTGGGGGCATAGTGATGATGCCTCTTAATTATAATGACTCCAATATAATAACGACAATTAAAGCATTCCATTAAATGTACGATGCAAAGAATACTCAGAGGGGGTGTGTTTAACTCATAACAAAGAAAAATTCAATGTTGAATGTTATACGTGTAATCTGTACTATTTAATTACGCAGGTACGTTGTCGGGCATATTTTAATGACGAAATACGAGACAACATGAGACGTTTTCTATACTAAAATCCAGACAATAAAGAATAGCTATTTTTCATTTATCATATACCGTTCAACGTGAATAAAATACAAGCAAATTTTTTGAGTACACAGGTTTGTTTGGTTTGCTATTGTTGCGCCCGAGGCCAAGCTGCTGTAGAGCAGAGGGACACAAGGAACGCGATTCAAAAAACTGCAAGGCAGCACAAGTGCGCGTTTATACTAGCCGGGAACTTTCGCGATAGTAACATTCTGAATCGTGAAACGTCGTACTTGTGTGCAACGTAACATGCGCGTTTAAGAAAATATTTTGGCGCAAGTTATGATTGGCGATGTTCAACATTGAATTGGATATTCACACATTGGAAATTCATCTTAACAAACGATATTCAAGACTTTTGAATGAGATTAAAATCGTAGTTCGCAAATTCATTTAATTATCCTATCCTCTGTTATAATGTAGTTACAATATCAGCAGACTGTCACCACAAATGAATGTTCCATTCATCTGCATGAGATTATTATGTAATATCAATGGCTTAAAACACATCAATGAATTCATATAATTTTAAAATGCTATCAATTAATAATTTCAGGTCACTTTTGCGAAGTTTACGGACATTGATCGACGGAGACAAGCGATTGAAATCCCTTGAAGATTACGATCGAACAACTCATACATTCGGAAGAAAAAACTTGAGTAACTCACTGAAATTGTTACAGACAATTGTTGATGACATAGCAACAAAAACAAACTAATTAGAAGTAAAAACCTAATCATATAAATTAATTTCTTTGTAATTATTAATATTAATAAAATCAACCAAGGGTAGATATGTACATACAAATATGATTATTATAACTATAATTGATATTTTATCATAATTAATAATGATCATAATATAATCATCTATAATGAGTTGTTGCTGTTATAAATGTCTATTTGCTATGTCTCAAATGACAATGAGCACCCAGCATGGACATTGGACACATTCAATACAGTAACATCCAGTAATAACGGTTCCGACTTTAACGGTATTCTTTCAATGAGAGTAAACCAAGAAAGTTCGAATACCGAATAATTCACAGTCAAACTTCGCTAAGTATTTACACAAACAAATGGGCGTGGTAAATGCTGCACGAAGGAGGTGGTCGAATCCTTCATTTTGAGTATCCCGGATCCGATCTGCGTTCTAACAATGAGATGCAAATACGGCCTTCAATGTTGAAAATAGTATCCGGATTAAATAATATCCAATCCCAAGCTTCATGATATTATTTGTTAGATAATATTTACCACATGCAATAAAGTGTCTATATATATCTGTGTTTCTCTAAGAATTAATTTTGGTTCTTGTTTAAGATGGGGCCAAAATTACAATACTATGAATTGACTCAAGAAACTGTCTTTTTTAAGGACAATGTAACAGACAGTCTGCGGTGAATCTCGAACTTTTGTAATTATAACTATCATCGATGTCTCTAAGTAAATGTGAATAATATTTACAAGGTGTCGATTAATTGCGATGTTTGATGGGAGGACAATGAATCGTAGATCATCGGTGGGTGATTTTCTGATTCGAAACAAAGCCATGCTTTATTGATTGTTACAGAATCGGATCGGATTCATACATCTATCCTTCCAGCAATGTTTTGTGAGGGGATACTTATTGCTTTTGAACTGTAATTCTACATTTATAGGCCATCAGTTTCTCTAACTAGAATTTCATTTTTGAGATCTTAAGCGTTATAAGATGTAACCGATGTTTGATAACGTAATGTTATATCTCAGTAGTATGGACACCAATTACTACCGTCTTCAGGTTTAAGTTCTCCAAGTATTAATAATATAATATCAACAAACCACCATATTCCAAGGCCCCCCAATGTTAATAGTTTACCAACAGCAGTACCTGTATGACCCAGACAAAAGCGATCAACACCAAGGAAACCAAGAAGAACTGAATATAATAACGTTGTCACAAAATAATGGCCAGAATATCTATAAAGAGAAATCAATCAATATACGTTTTTTATAAGGAAAACTTTTGAGAAATTGAAGCAAAGTAAGTAATTAAGACGGCGTCTGATCCTCACAGAAGGTAGCCGTACTCTGACCGTACCCCCTTAACTGCATGTAGCAATCTTTTAATTTTATATATACAATCATACCGTAACGCAAATCTCTATTGTTCAAGACATTAAGAGGCGAGATATCCAAATGCCTTTAATAGGCCTATTAACTATATGTAAATATTATCCTGTATCTAATTGTAAAAGCATTGCTTATGTGCCTTTAAATAAACTATCATCAATCAATCAATCAATCAATCAATCAATAAAGGGTTACTCGAAAGCTGAAAAACACTCGCCCTACGGGCTACTGTTTTTCTGATGCTTTCTCGTGTCTCCCAAAATCCCGCGTGTTGGTACCAGAGAACCCAAACACGACTGCCGTGCAGTAACCCTTTTGTGAAATGAAACATATTTTTACTATTTTTAAACGAATTTAACATAAATGATTTGACTGATTAGATCAATTTTCTCCTATAAATCTTCACGTCTTCGTCATATTTTGCCTTTTTTCGAATCACAGATCCAGAGTTCTACTTTCGAAACACTTTCGATTCTTTCGAACGCTATGATTTTGATCTGTCTTGTTTCTCACTTCTGCTCTTTCAAAAGTTTTTGTAGGGCATTTTTGTCTCGGAATAACCACCATAACCAAACAAATGACGCAAAGAAGAAGAATGCCTTGAATTATAATACTGTACTCTTAAATATACGGTGTTAATAATGCAATTTTTTATTTGCAATTATTTAGAAATTTTGGATGTTTTTTCTCTCATGTTATTTAAGTTGTTTTGGCTTGCGTGATCCAAACACGGGAGTAAGCCAATCAAATTACTAGAACAGCATTCGAAAATCTCTCGAGTTTTACAATCCCCAATACTTGTAGGCCTATATGCCCATTCTAAAATGTGACGTCAAAATCGAATGGTATCCTACAATCGGGCCTACAATTTGATTGATTGCTTCACGTGTTTGTAAATTGTAGGACAAACATTTTGAAATTCTTCTGTCGAAATTTGAAAGTAAATTTTTCAGAGGCTCAAACTCAAAGGTGACAAGTTTTCATTTAATCCGAGGGCATTTTATCAATTAAAAACATTGAATTGAAATTGAATTTTAAATCATGAATTCAAAATTCAAACGACCTTCCACAATATAAACAAACTTGGCTCTGAAATTTGTTTTATTCTAGAAAAGGATTGCCACACGCTCGCAAATGTTTGCTGCATTCATATTTACTTTGGAAGACACTCAGGAAGTCAACAGATTTCATGTCAAATACGTCAACGTCCGGCGGTACGCCGCAACGCTCTATTATATAGTTCAATCCCATCTGGGCCATATTCATCCACTATCCACTAGATTTGAAGGCGTATATGCACTTAGCATTAGAATTGAGATTGACCAACACATCAAGCACTCATCATTGAAAGCGTTAACTTACTTAACACATGGTATATTATCTTTTGTGAATGTTCTGTTGCCATAGCATTCAATCCCATCCAAGGGATGGCATAAAACAGTTGTTAATTGAACATCTTCATATTTATCCCCACCATACTATAATCAAAATGAATGAAAGTCATTAAAGTGGCCACTATACACAGGTGGTCGCTATACAGAGGTGACTATTATAATCATCATCATCATCATCATCATCATCATCATTTATTCAGAACTTGAATAAGCTAAAAGCTTTTTTTCATAAGACTGATTTATAAATATATAGATATACATATAATAACAATAACAGCTTTGGCTGTACCATAACCATTTTCTGTAGGCCAAAATAAAGTAATTTAATAAAATAACTAGTGGATAAATTGGAGGCTAATGACAATGATTGTTTGTAAGTACCCATTATTGATATCAGGTGTGATGTTGTGACTAAATCTGACTGACGATAGTAGTTATTGATTTGATCTATATGTTCTCTTCAGAGAATAGAGAAACTTCTTTCATGCTGCAGAGGAGAGACTATATGTGGCCACTGTTAGAAGCAACACATGAAATATTATCAACTCCTTTCCCAAGTGATTTAAAAAAAAAAATTATACTTAGTAGCAAAAAATAAAACACACAATGATCTGCAACGGCTTCGACTTATTCTTAAGTCATCGTCAGGCAGGTGAAAGAGAGAGGTGTGTTTTATTTGTCGCAACTTAGTATAATGAAGTCGAAATTAAGTACCTCTCATTATATATTAAATTTTCTTTTTCCTCTGGTGTATTTACTGAGTTAATTTAACGGCTTCAGTTATTTTGTAGGATATTTCAATAAGCATTTTATTAAAAAATTGATTTTTATTGGTAGGTCCATGAACCCGTGACTGTAGCGCGGCTTTTTCATGTAAATTAATTCCCTGTAGACTGCATGACCCTTGAATTGAAATTAGATTACAGTAAAACCTGTGTAAGTGTATATTGCAGCCAGCTATGAGAGGTAGATGAATTGACAACTATGTGCAGATGGTCTTTCTATGCAGGGTTGATTCAAAAGAAAATACTACTTTAGACATTGCAAGAGTGACCATTATAGACAGGTGGTCGCTTTATACAGTGTTACATGTTTGACTGCATACAGATCATCAGATTTAAAGCTCATAAAGTTCTATTATCTGGAAGAATCCTTTTGAAACTATTTGATTTTACTGGTAGCCATAATTTAAAAATCTTAATATTAATGTAGTAATTAGGTGAAATGTTTATAAAAATGGCACAGCAGACACAGAAGAGTTCAGCCGTTAATTGCATATGTTATGAATAGGTTACATTTGTATAACGTTTTGGAGATGTATCAGTTCATTTCATCATGTTTATTCAAAGCATTCCCTTTGAATTGTGACAATTAGTTTAATCTACTCAAACCAATCCCATATAACACTGAGGTATATACTATGAAATTAATTGATTTAAATATAGCTGGCCTACCCTTGTGCATCCAATCCGCTTTCCAGCAACAGTAACATTTTCTTCGAAATCAGATGGTCCTTCACAAACTACAAATTCATTTGGTCTGAAAAATAATTATCATCTTGTCATCACAATAAATCCATTAACAGATCATACAGGGCAGAGATGCTACTGATCAGGGTTTGATATAGTGGAGGATTATACAGAGCAGGATCCGATAAAAGGTCCCGCCTTCTGGAACCATAGAGGCATTTTAACATTTTCTTCTGAATATTTTTGTTGATGTTTGACCGATAGATAATTAAAAATATCAATTTTCTTCGGAATTTGCCCAATTTTCCTACTTTTGCCGGACCCTGCCTAAGAGTCTCAACAGGCTAGCAAAAATCCAGAATGAAGGGAAGAAATAATATTCCACTTTCGAAATCAATAGAAAGAAATATATTCCCATTTTAAAGATAATTATAGGAAAAGTGCAGTGTAACCGTGTTTTCATAAATAGCCACAAAACTAAAAATACCTGAACATGTTTATTGTTTACAAAATGCAAATCCAAAAATTTGGAAACAAAGAATTTCAGTCCAGGAAGGGTCTACATCCTAACACTAATAAATTGTGAGTAGTTTTTCAGTAGTATGAGAACAATCTACATTAAAGTGTCTGATGAATTTCAGTATGTTGTCAGTACCCAATCACATTCCAGCATGTTTTCAGTAGGTTTTCAGTAGCTATTCAGTCTATCCAAAGTTGTGACAAAGGGAAATTTATGACTGCACTAATGATGAGGTTGAGATAGCTATAGATTCTTATCCTTAAACTACACTGTTTGTGGTGGAAAAGGACATATATTGCAAACTGAAACTAAACATAGGTCCAGCAGTCAAGATTTCAACATTAGGCAAGAACTTGCCTGTGAGATTACTCTTGCGGATGAGTAATGTCATTAATATACAATCAAAGTCAATACTCGGCGGGCCATAGGCTTACCATTCATGATTCTGCATTTTATGTTGTGCACTGAGGAAGTTTCTTTGTTCTTAAATTGGTACTAAACCTTCTTAAAATTCAAAAATTTTGTAGTTGTTGAAATGAAAAAGGATTCACATAAGAAATGTCTGCTTGCTTTGATGGATGGAAGAAAGACAAAATATGTTTTATATAAAAAGTACATAACTTTTGTAAATAAAGTTACAGTAGAGTTATGTATATTTTCAGACTGGCAGATTATCACTTTGCAATAGTGTCGACTCATAAAAATAAAAAATGTTTTTTTTTACCTTAAAAAACTTGTTGTACTAAATGACCTTGATTACTTTGCCAAGTTTTTACGATACGTATTTTTTGAGAAATAGGCATTTGAAACATGTTTCAAATCTTGAAAAACGGAGATTCAAAGTTAAGTGATGTCATAATGTCTTTTTTCTAATCACAACGAATGAGCCTGATATGCTCACGACAGCTATTGTTACGAATGATCGATAGCTGTTGTGATTTGATCTTGCTCACTTGTTGTGATTAGAAAAAAGACGGTATGACGTCACTTAACTTTGAATCTTGTTTTTGAAGATTTTTAACCCATATTTCTCAAAAACTACTTACCGTATCCATTTGCTGTAAAAACATGGCAGAGTAGTCAAGACACCTTAAGTAAAAGGCTAAAATTTAGATTTTTAAATTTTTATGAGTCGACTCTATTATTATAAATCTTGAAGTTGAAATATTCAGGTCCTATTTTAAAATTTTGGGATAAGACCAAATAAAAATAATTAATGGTTTCTCATCAGCGCCTGCATGTCAAAACTGCCTCCAAATTTTATTCTATTTTCATTTAGTAAAAAATAGACTTTTGAGACATTCAAGTGTACGCATTCAAAGATCAAGACTTCCAATCTTCTATATATAGGCTATGACAAATTGTATATATAATAGTGGGATTTTTAATAAATTGATACAAATCAGTACATTTTGTTCAACTTCTCATTTTACATTCAAGATTTTCATTTTACATGTAGGCCTAATATTTTTATTTTACATGTTTAAGATATTTATTTTTCATTCAAAATTTCTATTTTGCATTCAAGATTTTTATTTTTCCTTCAAACTTTTATTTTCCTTTAAGATTTTTATTTTACATTCAAGATTCCTATTTTTCATTCAAGACTTTATTTTATATTAAAGATTATATGAGGCTGACGACCCTTGTATTTCCGACTTTTTCCAACTGCTGTATTCCACCAGAACAAGATCTCACGCCCACAATGACATTTACATCAAGTCGAGCCATCGTCATTCATTTCAAGATGCTGGTGCGCATAAGTGGAACGATCTACCGTCTGCAATGAAGGGAGTCCAAAGCAGGCCTACTTTCAAATGTCTCCTTGAGAAGCACTTACGTTCTTAATATACTTTACACTTACCACTCTTTCCTGTTATTTATACCTATTTTTTTACTTAATGTCTGTTTTCCTGTTAACTTAGCTATGTATCAGTCCTTTGAAAAAAAGTTTGTATAACTTAAAGTTTCTGAATAAATGATGATGATGATGATGATGATGATGATTGTCTTCACTAGATTGAGAATCAATTTTTGTTTTCGAAACAAAGCTTCGCAATTTCAAACATTCTGAGAAAGCTATCTGAACTATATCTACAATCACGTCTGCAATAGTAGCCATTGTATTTTATTTACATTTGACTCTCACAGTACAATTCGTGATTCTGTGATACATTAGTTTAATGACTTAATTTCAAGTATGGGCTAGCCTGCGCGCAGACCCAAATCGTTTTTAAAGATTAGTAGGCTAGGGCTGCATAATATTGACAGAAAGATTGCACTAGGTGGAAATTGGGGGAGTGACTGGAGCGTGAATATATATTAACTCCTGTTGTTTAGCGTTGTTCAACTGCAGACAGCGTCACAAATGGAGTTTCTACAAATCACATTTGGCTTATCGAATCGACGTTATGAATTTCAGTATGTTGAAATTAAGTCGTCGTCGCTGCATGTAAAGTAGCATGTCTCCGTCCTCCATGAAATTTTTCTCGTGGTTGCCGCCCCAGAAGCTGCAGTTTTCATCGAATATTGGCAGTTTAAAATGTTTTTTGTCATTTTCTTTGCGATTTTTGCTGAAATGATGGATTTTGCCGCCCCTGAAGTCAAATTTTATCAGCTGCCGCCTCCACCCCTAACTTTTTTTCGGCGCTGCCGCCCCCGAGATCTCGTCGAGATTGCCATTATTTGCAGACTTGAGATCAGATACAGTTTGAAAATATAGAAATTCCACCTACAATCTATGTAAATTGTAATTGTGCTGCAGTAGCACTGTGACACATCCAAAATAGCACTAATACCTCGCTTCATATATACATGGTTATCTTTCAAATTATAAATGACATCATAGATAAGTTTACACGAAGGCCTGAAACTGGTTTCTCGTTTCTATACTTGTACTTACAAATAGGAGCAGCGAATAAGAGGTCCAATAGGCGAATACTGTTCAGATGCTGTACATGTTTTATTTGTACAATTATAACAGAAATATGGTTGGATAAATAAAATAATAGAAAATACAACTGTTTTGTATATCATAGATACAAACATAGTGATTGTAAATTGATTCAACTTGTGGTCCGCGCCATTTTGAAAAACAGAGAGATGATAAAAACTACGAACGAGGCATACCGAAAGAGAGGTACAAGTTTATAAACATTAATTATGTAAATTTTGAAGGGCACTGTAGTTATTTTAACTTATGTAATTTTAACAATGTAATCTACTAATATAAATGGTATATACATATACAGTGTAACTACCAACTGTGTGACAGTACTAATATGCCAAAGGACCACAGATAAAAACATCAATCTTGTCAGCAACTATCCGCAAAAATTCGACAATTAGTGCCAAGATTTGAGCATGATTTACGAAAGAGTTTTGGATGAATGTAAACAATTAACGGGCCACAAGCGATGGTTTTATTGCGCTTTCATTCTTTGTTAATTAATTTCAGTCTGTTCAAAATCCGTTGTTGCGACGTTATGGCTAATTGTCATTGTCAGGTTGCAAGTAATAAGTAAATGCGTAATTTCTACCTCAATAAACACGTGTGCTTAAAATTCTCGACATCTATCAAAAACGACAGCATTCGCTGGTTCCTCCCTTATATGTTCAGTGGAATATATTAAGCGCTAAAGACTTTATTGAAATTAAACAATAAGTAAATAAAAATATCCAAATTGGTTGAGTTGTCAGGGAGTATTGATGAATACATACAACATAGCGATGTAATTATTGGCAGGAAAATACACGTCAAACAAAAAGGTTTACAGCCTCGAAGCAACTGAATATAAATATTAATATTATATATCTAAATTTTATTCAAAATTGATATTTCTGATTTAAATTTTATGATATTATTCTGATGATGTATAATTATTAACTAATTTGTAAGTGATTTGTTTCTTAAATGTGTAGGAGGAGGTTTTACAAATCGTAAAACAACACATTTGAAAGAGATAATCGCGATATTGGTTATATTAAGCCTTTTGTTTTTTAATGAATGGCTGAAAATTGTTGATATAATCTTAGAATAGACATTTCTTTTTATCTTAAATTTTAATTAAATGTTATTGTAGTACCGGGCAACATAATTATTGACCGGTTTCTCTTCAAGAAATAGACGTTACTTGTTGCCGGGTAAATGCTAGATTCCAATGTCAATAAACATTAAATCTGAGTAATCTCTCCTAGAACGTATTCGTCAAGAAGATTAACTCCTTTTATATTCTTTGTGTATGATTTTGTGCTTAACAACATTCATTCAGTTAATCTTTAGAATAGTACGAGTTTGTTGTTATGCCTTCCTCGCAAGCACAGAGTTTTGGAAATACTGAAACTCCCAAGTCTGCTAGAATTTTAAAAGTATTACTGCTTGGAAAAGATGGCGTTGGAAAATCTGGTAAGACAGTCTTTGAATGTTTCATATATATCAATATTAGAAGTTTATACTGACATTTCTAATCTAACGTTTGATTAGCATACTGTATAGCTGTTATCAAGCTACCACTTATCAATTCGAGAAATCAAATTTGAGAAGCACTAGAATAGTGTTAGCTTAAATATTAGATGTTTACAATTGTACCTAATAAATTTTTGGCTTAAATATTAGGATTGTGAGTGAATATTTATGTTAAATTTCAGCGTTGTCTGTTCGCTTTATGACAAAACGATTTATCGGAGAATACGATCGAATGACTGGTAAGTACAGATCGATAATGAGATTTTCAATATACAGAAATAAGAATATTTTGCAACAATTAAGGTAACTAACCATTAGTAAAGCTTTTTGCTTTGAAATGTTCACTTATTTCAAGAAGAGTAGATAAGACTGTACTAATAATTATAGAAATACTTGTAAATCTTTAGTGTGTGAAAGTTCAGCAACACAGATACAGATTTACAGACATTATCTAGGCGGCCTGTGTATGGCTATTTCGAATACTTCTAGGCCTTCTGTATGATGGGCTCATGTATGTAGGCCTCTTTACAAGCCAAAGTCACAAAGCCTTCACACAAAGGCAGCAATATATAACATGAAATTAAAACCATCTTACATACAATTGTACCTATTAAAATCATTTTATTGTCAATCTCACGGTTATTTTAAAATCGTGAAAGACATATAGCCCAAATTTCAAATACCAGAATATGTATTGAACACAATTTAGAGGATGTTTAAATGGAAGAAATCGCAGCCAGCATATTCTTATTTAGCCGGGCTAGGCTATTAAAGACTAGCGGGTCCCCTACCGCCTTATCACAAATAAATTACTTAATACTGTAAAATAAAGTATAGAGAAGAATTTCCAACAGCTTTTGTTAGTGATCACAATTGAATAAAATAACACGAGTTTATCAGACAGACATGTATAATCTACTTTAAAATATGTGTCAATAATATTCAAAACAAAATACAATTGGAATGTTCTATTTACAATTATACTTGCAAATTCCTTTATAGGCAAAGCTACTTATAGACATGTATAACGTTTTCGTTCACATCATTTTAGAACGGTCTACTTCATATCGATTTTGACAAGACAATCGACTCTATCTAAAGTAATCTAACATCAAAGTCTGGGGAATATCATAATTGTTTATTTCTATTTTCGACTATAGAATTCATAAAAATATATTGAATGATAAAACATTCTTGTGGATATAGAAAGAATTAAGTTAATTAAACTTCAACCCCGGCTTCAACATGATTCAATTTATCATATTTGTTAGGATTAATTTCAGAATTTGTATCCAAATTTGATTATAAGTCATCAATAAATAATAATCAAATTAAAAAAAACTTTTGATAGTAATTTGAAATTTATTAACTTTATATCAGAGGATATGAAAAAAATTATAATTAATCTGGTTGTTTAATGGTTTTAATTTAAAGGGGATAGGGAATAAAGTTACACAAATTTTGAATTAGTTTATGGGTATATTCAGTCACATCATTCATTCTTCGAAACAATTGTCCGTTATCAGAGTTAATTTAAAATCCAATATTCATGCAGTAATTAATTGTTTCATTCATTTCCTGGTTACTTTTTTTGAATATTTTCAATATATTATTATTATATGACGTCAATTCAATTAAAGTGATTATTTATTATACACAGAAACAATGTATTCAAAATCTATTAAATATGATGGACAAGAAATTCTATTAGAAATTAAAGATACTGCAATGGATGTGAGTAAAAAATTGATCAAATTGTGATTAGATATATGAATAGAAAAACCACATACATAAAAGCAAGGGGGTACATAATAGGGTAACAACTGATATGTAGTGTTTGTGTGGTATCTTCACTGGAAGGTTCCACAATCAGATTAGGGTAATTAAGGTATCCAGGCACAAACCTCATATCATATAGTCTAGTCGTGGGTTATTTTGAGAAGCACAGCCAAAGAAGAAATCAACTTGCCATCGTTTGCTAACATTCAGAACCGATTTTCTCGAAGTGGGACACTTCAGAACGTTCTACTTAGTCGAAAAATTCAGAACGATATTTGACTTCAAACCCGACAATAGAATCTAAAACCAAGCTGACTATCATGCCTTGTGTGCTAAAGTTGAAAAAGTGAATGTCATTTTTCAAGCCAAAAATAGTGTAGTGAATCAGTGCATCGTGAAACATATTCGAAGACGGAGTGCAGAGGTTGTCGGACAATTTTATGCCTCTAAGGATGAAATAGACCCCAAATCCAACTCCGACTCAAAATATTACCGGGACTCCACTCCAGTAAAGGCTCCGGACCTCCAGTATACATCACTGCTGACTATATCCTAGGGGAAAGTAAAGCTCTCCTTTGTTAGAAATAAATGTCAGCACTCCAGTATCCAGTAGCGTATGTCTTTCTGGAAAATCTTTCCATTGATGTTATTTTATGTTTTACTTTACTTCAGAATTATGATGAAAAAAGACAAGCTGATATTCTATGGGCAGATTTAGTTATATTAATGTATTCTGTTGTGGATCGAAATAGTTTTCTTGAAGTTTACGATCTTTATAAATTTGTTGAATCAATAAAGCAACATCGTGGTGTTGACTATGTTTTAGTAGGTAATAAAACAGATTTAAGCGAAGCAAGGGAAGTATTACCATTAGAAGGAAAAACATTTTCAACTTATGCGAAATGTCGCTTTTATGAGATATCCGCCTATGAAGGTTATCAAGAGGTCAATGATTTATTAAGTTCAATACTCGATTATGGTTTTATTAATAAATCAAGAAGGATTTCTATTGGTCAACGAAAACGAGGCATGTCTATGAAACAAATGGTTATTAAAAGGTTTGGTAATTCAACAAACACTAATTTATCATCAATTTAACATTAAAATAATATAAATATCATCTCTAGAATATATAATGTAAATAACTTGTAAATATACTAATATGTTAAAGGTTGAAAACAGAATATATTAAGCATTGCAACAGTGTATTTTTAATTTTTAATGAAGTGGGTAGGCAATGGCTGTAAGGTATTTATTCATGAAAGAATCTTGAACATCATTGGATATCTACCATGATGCTACTCGCATCTCCAAGAACGACACATACCGCTTAGCTTTATTCTAGCGCGGTCTCACTGCCGCCTCATAGAATAGTTGCGTGGAAATGAGTGCCGGGATGGAATGAAGCTACGTACGTGCTGATCAAAGCTGTGAAGCCTTATGATCAGGCCATATCTACTTTAGAAAGAATGTGACTCAATTCAAATTGACCCACTTTGGAAACAATTAACCTTCATGGAAGGGGAGTTAGTCCAGTAGATAGAAATAAAGCTGTGGACATTGTGCGAATCGACGGCCAAGTATACCAATGGGCTCTACCACTATTAGAAGCTTCTGTGCAAAATTTTATGCTTCTGGTGCAATGTCCACTGTAAAGAAGAAGGCTGTTGCACATAGATGGCTCGAGGCCATGAGTCAGTAGCTTGCTTCAGTGCTTTTCCTGTTA
The DNA here is from genome assembly GCA_916610825.1 of Haliclystus octoradiatus. NCBI lineage: Eukaryota > Metazoa > Cnidaria > Staurozoa > Stauromedusae > Haliclystidae > Haliclystus > Haliclystus octoradiatus. The sequence continues at coordinate 11,032,551 of OU744452.1, read as the reverse complement.
CCAAAAACGGGCTCTATTCTGCATATTTCAGACAAATTCTCCAACAGAATGTTGTAGTTTGTAATATTCAGAACAGTTCAGCCAAATTTGTCCAATGAGGTTATTTCATTCACACAAGACTATTATATGTCCAAAGAACTAACATTTTGCTGTCAATGTCCATGTATCAATTCTCAACGGTATTGATATATAAATATTTCAAAAGTTTACACGATATTTGCACCTTCACAGCCTGTGTTATAGACCATTAGTTTGTTTTGAAGAATCGGGCATAAAGGCAGCAGCACCTAATTCACTGTCCATGCTTCCAGGTTTTATCAAAAGCAATAGCAGGGCAGTAACTCAATAGGCTGATTTGAGCTTTGCTTTATACGAAGATAGGTAAAATCGTAAACGATGCTGGTGTAGAATGCATTATCAAATGAATTACAACGCGTGTTTGATGGCGGCATGTATCAACTTTTAATGGTTATCAGAAACCTTTCTATATATATACGTGATTCTATTTACAGTTTTACAAAATCTCAACAAAAATTTATTAATTTTAACTAAATCAGTATCCTCTGTCGTAGTTAAAAATGAGTATGTTTTCATATACTGAAAAACAATTCTATTATAATTTCTATACCAAATATACAATATAGTATACTATTATTTACAGAACTAAATAAATTACATTATTAACTATCTTATCCTATAACTGTGTATAGTGTATACGTTATGTAATTGGCGGGTCAATATCACGTGATTAACTTATTTGAGCCAATCACTGAGAGGTTTTCTTGTCGTCAATTTCATTCCTGGTTTTGTAATTTTCTAAAGCAGCAACAGCGTCTTTCATTGTGTGAAATAAAATATTTTTTACCTAAAAAACAAAATTTATGTACTGAAACAACTTATACCAAATTTGATCGAATATACAAATATTACAGTACGAAGAGCAGCAGCTGCGGAAAATGCTGAGATAAAGTGAAATAGAAGTACAAAGAACTGGTCAGTAGCTACAATTTTATACCCATGGCAATAGAGATGATGGAAAGCTATGGGCCATCCGCCCTGTCCTTCATCAAGGATATATCCGGTAGACTAAAATACGTTACATCTGACCCCCAATCCGGAAAGCACACACAGGAGCGAATCTCTATAGCTATATAGAGAGGAAATATGATTAGTGTAAAGTAAAAGGAACTTCTAAAAACGAACAAAAATGAGATATTGTACATAGTATTTAAATAATTTGATATAGGAATGGTTTTTGTAAGTCGAGTTAAGTTAAAAATATACGAAGAGGACGAAACGAAGTACTATGTATATTTGATATTGGGGGAAGTCACGAGTCATGGTAGCTGAAAGACATTTTTGATAATTTTACCAGATTATAAGTAATCAGTTAAATTATTAATAAAATGGTTATATAGTTATACTAGATGAGTCACACGTGTTGGGTAAAACAATACCAAATGTTGATGTGTTCTTGAAATTCGACACCTGGTGAAATTTTTATGTCGACAATTAAAGGCATGAAAGTCAGAACGTTGAAACAGTATAATTTCTTTCGTAATGCGAAACAGAATTCGGAATAAAAAATCGAAGCCCGATATACACCTCGAATATCTTGCTTTGGAACCGACTGAGAAAACAGAGGAAAATTGGACCACATACACATCACACACACACAGACTTCCACCTTTTTAGGAATATGGATTGTAGAATTGTAGAATGTAAATAAAAATAGTGAATAACAAAGCTGTAATCATAAGACTAGACAGGAAAAATAAATATACAAAAGAGTATTTTTAAGACATCGGTATTGATTGATACTCAACATAAAAACAGTATTTTATAAACAATAAAAAAATCTGTTCAGTTCATTCATGACACATATATACGGATTTAGCTGCATACAATAAACTTTATATCACACGGAAAACCCTCGATATTACTCTGATCATTGATAATAGGGGAAACATGGCTTAATAATCGACCACATTGGGAGCGGTTGTAAACTGGATCAGGACCAATATTCCAGAGTCACGTAACAAGTCATTGATAAAAATCACCATTCATAAGTCAATGATCATAGGTCATCGATCATAAGGCATCGATCATAAGTCATCATTCATAAGGTATAGATCATAAGTCATCATTCATAAGGCATCGATTACAAGTCATCGAAACATTATCTCGAAAGGGAATTAATTACATTTGTTATACTGTATTTTACATTCATATTTTATATTTTACTTCAATAGTAGTAAACTTTTATTTCTCATTCTGTTATGTTTTCTGTAAGTTACTTCCATTATAAGCTTTGTTGTATGCATAGGCCTATTGGTTCTTTATAGCCGCATTTTAGTATAATATCATTAGAAATGCCTTATAGGGATACCTGCACGTAAAGGTCTAATTAACACAGAAAAATCAGTTGACTATATTCTTTGTTTTGGAGCAAAAGAAAACATCAACTGATCCGAGAAAGTTCTTGCTTTTGGGAATATTTGATATAATCATTCATTATACAGCTAACAAAACTGTAAGGTTTCGTAACTACATCGAAGCTACAATTGAGAAATTCATCTGGTAGGCTAAATATCACCAAACGTCAATTTATTAATCGTGTAATTCCGTGGTGGAACAACTTACCAAAGAGGGTAGTTTAAGCAAAGTCATTATTGATTAAAATCGGAATTGGAGAAGGAAAATTTGGAAAGTTTATGTAAAGTGTACAACACTAATAACAATATCTTAATCCTATAACATCATTTAGTCTTTCAATATATTATTGTATAATAAGGATATATGTAAGTGGAAATTTACTCTTCACTGTACAATCCGGTCAACATGTTTTTGACAAATAAACAACAACAAAAACAAACAAATTGGTCGTCGCAGTAACTTTCCGATGCAACACCAATATATCATGGCAACGGACAGATGATGGATGTAGATCGAAAGTGAAATGTTGTCATTGTATCGTAGTTTCTATATCATATATTTATTACAATTACGCGGACATCAGAATCATAACACCAACCTGTAATTTGTCTTCATGGTTCGTGTGTTGGTCTGAAAGATGGCGGAATTCTTGTGTCAGTTGACAGCATTTGTCAATATTCTGAAATAGAACAAAGGTATAGATTTACAAATTGCTTATTAAGAAGCTCGAAATAGAATCGATTGTCTTTATGCTCAAAAACCTTAAGAAGACAACGAAAACCCCGTCATGTTGCCCCTGAAAGGAGGAGACTTATATAGGAGCTTCAGATAAAGTCAAAAACGCTCCTCAGAAACATTTTGTATTTTCAAATATTGATACATCAAAAAAAATTTATTCAGGCCAAACTGAATTCCCAAAATATTCTTCTCAATGCATATAACAATGAATTTATACAGCTTTATACATCGTAATGATTTGCTCATTTGGAAAAAATAATGTACGAAATATTTCTGAAAGTTCTGAAGTATATATATATATATATATAATAAAGTAATTGTGTGGGCAAAACATCAATTTGAGTGCTCAATGCTAAAAGCAGAGCAATATAAATAGTAGATCAAAGATCACGAGTTTATTCCGTTACTCTGAGTTTCGCGTAAAGACGCTCTTCAGACGGTTTTGTCTTTACGCGAAACTCAGAGTAACGGAATAAACTCGTGATCTTTGATCTACTATTTATATATATATATATATAATAAAAGGAGTCAAAGACTACACATTCATAATTGTTACTAATAGTTTCATGCTTACGCAATCATCAGACAAATAAAGTAATTAATTTAGTTAGTTTTAGGAATTAGTTTATTTGTCTGATGATTGCGTAAGCATGGAACTATTAGTAACAATTATGAATGTGTAGTCTTTGACTCCTTTTATTATATTTAGCTCTGTCAAATGATATCGAGCACTATTTTTTGCTATTAGATAATATCTAATATATATATATATCTATATATATCCCAAAAACGTTTTAAGACCAAGAAGCTTTTCCGTATATCAACAATACGAAGTTATCCCCCAGGGTGTTGGCTATCACGATACTGTACTGACGATTTTAATTTCAGCCTGTTATTAAACGTCTAGATTTGGTTAATCGACAAATAATGTAGAGTAAAACAATGCCCATTGTTGTCATTCGACATAAACATCATTCCTTCATGCATTTAATGTGTACGTTTCATGTTTAATGTGTCTTTATGTCTGTCATTCATATAATGTGAAAGAAGTTGACTGTTGGTTGAGTCAATCACTGTTGTAACCATACCTCTGGAGTTACGAAGTCTTCAGCTACTTTTATGCAGCTATGCAAGTTGAGCACCTAAAATAAAAATAAAACATTGTGATTATGATTTTGGTAATTCATATAATATACAGATAGAATTCTAATGTAATAATATCTAGGAAATGTATTCGATTAAGTTTATTAAGTGCAAATCCTTGGATTCTAGATTCCGGAAGGCTAGATCAAATTCAGAAGAAAATCGATGATTAATTTTCTGATTTATAGGCCAAACATCAACAAAAAATTAAATACTGAAAACGCTTTAATATTACGAAGCACGTCAATTTTTATAGTAATTTATAATTACGACGGCGTATCTATGATGAAAAATAAAAACAATCTATTGGAACCGGATACCTAAATATGCTATATGGGTTAAAGTCCAAAGCTCTAGCCATTGCATCATGGGTGCAAGATTAACTGGACTGAATACAAGTCATTACATCATCATCATTATTTAATCAGAACCCGATAAGCCTTTGAGTTCTTTTTCACGGGAACGGGAGAGTCAGTGTGGTAGATAGATGACACATCATTCTAATCTGTACCTGATGTGGCGCACCAGCAGGTATGAACACAGCATCACCAAGACACTGGCAAATGGCCCACCCAATAACATTGTGCTCTTTTTGAAGCCGATCGCGCAAGTCAGCATCGAGATAAAATGCCTGAAACAAACGATAATATCTGATTAGTATAACATTTTTATAATCCTTCTCTGGTTCGGCATACTCTCGCCACCTAAGAAGAAATGCACAGAGTTTCCATGAAGGCATTTCTCTTTTGTGACGTAGATAAATTACCTATCACTGATCTTAGGAACGGCACTGCCTTCAATTTATTCTTTCGCAGATTGCCAAGCAGATTGTGATTGTAATAATTGACAATGTAATGCAATATATATTTATGAAACTATTTTGTCAAACTGTGATTGGTTAAGAGGACATATTTGATAAAGCTATAGTCACGCCGGCATCTTGTGATTTCTATCGCTTTTCTTGTGAATCACTACTCATCGCTCGTGTTAACAGAACGCTATATAGCCCTTTTACCCATAAAATATCACATTCATATAAATAAAATGATGATACACACCGTATCGATGCTATCAAATGCAGCTGCATTAGTAATTATATTATTGACGAGGTCAGTCTTCAGAATATAAGACAATCTAATGACGCAATCAAACCTGGTCGTGAATTGGATCATTCATTGTCGATGTGTGCATTTTTCTCTCTTGGGCCACCTAACAGAAATACAAGATTAACAATGAAAACATTGACACTGCTATAATAGATAAATAATCGATCTGAGCACGCATAATTGTCAAACACTGGATCTGTTTCCTAATTCTCCTTTGAGTGGAACAGTAGCCTATCCCGTACTAGAGTTCATTCCACGATAGAACAAAAGTAATCCACAACCCATTTCAAGTTTTTAAAAGTATAGAGGGAAGTCATCTCCCGAGTCATCTAAAAGAACTTGAATTAGCGTATTTCAGGCTTTCATAAGAACAGAATCAGAAAGTAAGGACATGGGAATGATACAATATAGTCGAACTGCATAGTATTTCACGTGAGATTGCTGTCGCTTACCTTTTTCAGAAACACCCTGATCTCATCTGCATCTTGCGATCTATAAATATGCCATAATGCACCCTGTCGATGAAAAGATTTAAGTATAACAACGAATTCATAGAAATAACGACAAATCGTTTTATCTTTTCAAAGTGTATATATAGTAATTAGTGGATTGTATATAGAAGGTAGTTCAATGTAAATATCGCTTATTTTCAATTAATTTTTTTGTTATTCTATCAATTTTTAACTTCTATTTTCATTTCGAACACATTGTTGCAGGCAGTGTAACGATTATACAGTTACAGTATATGTTACCAATTGGTTGTACATAATCGTAAAGTTTTTAAATCTATGTATTTATATGTACTTAAACGCAAGAGGAACGGGTTGTTCAATTGAGCAAAACCGTCTACATATATATAAAAATTCAATTGGCTACATAAAAAATTACGTAACGTGGTCTGGTTTCTGAGGTAAATGACAGTATATAATATTCAGTTGAAAACTGCTTACTGGAAATTCTTTCGGTTGACGAATTCGACGTTGGGTACTACGGCAACAAGCCAAATCAACAGTTGTAAAAGTATCTGGAATGAAGAAATACAGCAGATCATACTATGGCGCGTACTTCTTACTATACAGATTGTCTAGTATAATATAGATCTATGCGTATTTTCGTGAATTAATCGTTAAATTTGAGAATTTAAAACTCATCATATACAGTACTTGACCTATAATCATCATTATGTGCCTATCCTCATGTGGGGCTCTCCATGAAAAAGAGCACAAATGCTGTTAACAAAATGGCATTCGATTGAATTGAAATGGGGGTACGAGGAATTTTTCAGTTAGTTTTACCAAGGTGGATCACAAAATTTCACAGCAGGTGAGAGTAGATTGCAATGGATTTAGTTTCAAGGCCAATTTAGCATTCTTTGGTTGTAACTTCAAGTTTCATTACAATAAACATCCCCCTTTCCAGAAGCATATAGTTACGGTCGCGGTCAGGAACCCCTTTGGATATACAGATGCTATACAGATTAGCCTTCGTGGTAACTTAGCAATTCGAATAAATCGAATACAGATTTCAATACATCGAATAACGTACTTAAAAATATGTCCAAGGACTTTTAACAAATAACTCAATTCAGAATAGTTTATTTGAATACTTTAGGCACGTAACTTCATAAATGTGCACGTAGACGTAACCCAGCCCGTTCCATATCGCACAAATATAAAATTTTAAATGACGGGAAAATATGGAGGATAGTCCGACTGGCAATTAGAAGTGGAAAGCAGAATTTACCTTGAATTTCCATATCGGATACATCGTCTTGTGGGATGCCAACATAAACCTAACATAGCACAAACACACATTTTAAATAATTATAATAATTAGCCAGAAACGAAATGAGCAACATTAAGCTCTGTGTATAGCCCACCATCACATTAACAGCATCTGACATGTCTAGATGGAGGTTAGTTGTACCAGCACTTGGAAACGAAGCAGATCCTGTGAACGAGACAATTTATGTTTGATTAGAAAATCTAACTAAGGTTGTAATTTATTTTCTTGTAATCTGATTATTGGCAGACTCACCATACGCGTTGTACATCTTAGGACCTAAGTCTGGTTTAGCAAAGAAGTCAGGTAACCTGAAAGTAAAACACAGAAGAAAAAGTCAGTGGAATTTTTTGGGTAAAAGGTTATTGAATTAAAGAATCCTTTCCAAATGCCTTAAGCAAGAAGTTTTTATTTTGCCAATAGTGAGTCTGCGAGCAGGCTACCTTGAGATAAATTCTTTAGAATCAAGGCGAATAAAAACAGATTTAATTATGCTGTATAAAATTGTGAATAATCTTAGATCCTAGTTTAGTAAATTCATTAAAAACAATTATTCGATGCGTGGTAACTCACTAAAATTACAACTGATAAACTCATTTGGTAAGCTAAATGCCAAGCAAGTATCAATTTATCAATCGAGTAACTCCAGAGAAGGTGGCTACATCTAAAACATTACTGTCTTTCAAATCAAAATTGGACAAATTTGAAAGATTTATGTATTTAAGTTCATGAATAATTAATATTTCACTTCTATAACGGCATTTATAGTAATTTGTAATGTAAGGATATACAATATGTATAAGTGGACGTTTACTCTTCCCTGTATATAATCTGGTTAATATATTTTTGACAAATAACCAACAACAACAACATTTGGAAAAATAATCATAAGAAGGCAGTATCATCCAGCATACCTTGTAACAAGATTAAATATACCATGACGTTGGGTATAATCATGGAAAGGTAACGCTTGCATCAAATCGTTAAATCTATAAATAAAATTTAGAAACGGAATTAAAATAGCTATAAAATAGACATACAGTAGTAGACAGACGTCGTCAATCTCGAAAAGAGAATATTTCAAAGATGAAATTTATTGTCAAAAGCTATCACTTATAGTTACTGAACTGATCAAAATTTTTTATCTTAATAGTTGTAATAATATTAGTTCTATTCTCTTGAAATTCAGAATCTGCTCCTCCAAGGAATCAAAATTTCCGAAGCAGAAAGCGACTGTCTGATTGTATAACAAATTTATTCGTTTAATTTTCAATTTTAATTAATTTTAGCACCATATAAATACTAAATACTACACAACTAAATTAATGATGGTATATAGAGATCAGTGATTACGACCAGAGCCATCCATTTATAAGAGTTAGAGTTGGGACACGCAACTTTTTGGGCTCAAAAATATGTTCAAATTTCGTAAGGTTTGATGGAACGAAAATGGTGTCCATAAAATCACGTGAATGGCATCTGTCCAATTGGAGCTGGGAGCGGCATATGAAAGAGTATCTCAACTCTTTGGCTCTGGCAAAGACCACTGGAACAATTATTACCCCCACGTTCGTAACATAGTGGGTTTTGCACGACTAGAGAAACTCTGGCATGCCGGATTACTTTGGTATAGTATAATTGGAACGACTATCCGGTATAGAGATGTGAATCTTACCTCACTGGCATTTTATCACTGAAGTCAGCACCAGGAGGCCAATCCTAATGAAAACAAAATGAAAAAAAATTCTTATTGTCTTTAAAAAGTCACAAATAAATCATAAAAATATCAATTTTCTTCTGAATTTGCTTTAAAATTCCAGAATCTAGGATTCTATGATTCCAAATTTTGTCGGGCTCTGCTTTAAACAGTTACAATAAATTATAACACATATTTGAAATTAGAATTTCAAATTTCAGGTTGAATGGTTGATATATTAACCCGTATATTAATATAGAGGCTTTGTAAAATCACTCAATCTTCCTTGGCATTTGGGAATCCCTATACAGCACTACAGACATATTTATCAAAAGAGGAATTTATAGTGAGATAATCACTCGCTTATATTAATAAAATATGAAAAATCATTAGTACATTAAAATACCTTCAATTTCAATAACATTCGATTGCGCGAGTCGTGGTACGGGCGGTCTACAACAAATTAAATATATATACAGATTGAAATTTTCAAAATACCATATGAGATATATCATATATAGCTTTAAGTTAAATGAAATTTTGAATATATCTGTAAGATTCTCTAGAGGACCAATTATGTGGCAAAAGAAGCAGCTTACTACATCCAAAAGGTATGAAATGAAGCAATGCAATCTTCAAATTTGAGAATTGATGCCCAATTCCACGGGCTACAGAAAGTGAACGTCACGTATCGTATGGCTGTCAATTGCAGCTAAGAATGGTTTGCATCAGCATGGTTCATATCGGGAATAGTCGCGACACTTGTAGGTGATCGGACGCCTAACTTGAAATTCTAAATGAAGGCAACCGATCGCGAATCGTGGGGACTGTTCGAGATACTTTCCAATGCACAATTAGGTTTTACTTTCCGGTGTAGGTTTAATAATCTTTTTTATGTTGAAGCAGATTGAAGATCACTTTGCAGATTATGTGGTAAGTGTATTCCAATCTGTTCATATGATAGGCTTCTGTTGAGTGAAAACGAGGAATCCTTGCAAGCACGAAAGGAAACAATTACAGACGAAAATAGATAATTACGATACTGAAACGGGATTAATTCATACTATAAGATTAATCTCAAATAAATATTAATAAGATGATCCTCAAATTGAATCCATAAAAGGCTTCATACACAACTTGCCGTGACGTATATACATTCATTGTTCTCGCAGATTAGTTACACAAGAGTGCAATTTAAACCTACTTGTTATGCTTTCGAAACCCTTCCAGAATTTTCGTACAGAAAAGCCAGGTAGTATTTTCCCATTCAAACAATTCACAACATCAGCTGTCTCTTCTCCTGTGATATTAATAGAGAAAGAGAGAGAGAAAGTATGAAAGTGTAACTTATGAGATACTGAGATATTCGTTTAAACTGTAACATACAAATGACCTTACCGAATTCCTTTTCAAACGATGCTGGTGTCCATAAGTCTTGATTTAATCTGTTTGTAATACCACTGACAACGACAGGCTGGAAAATAATACATGATGATGTTAACGATGATAATAATCCCAGTGAAAACAAGCCTAGTATGGCCCTGAATAAAAATATGATGATGATGATGATAAATGTACCTTGATCGTTGTTTATCGTAATATAGTTGTTATATTGCCTAGTTTTTACTTGGAATAGGGGGAAGGTGTATCGGAAGGTACTGATACACTCTCTCGTTATTCTCGTTGATGTATAGTTGCGCTATACACTTTCTCGATGAATTTCCAGCAATAGGGTCTAGGGTTAAATGATTGGTGGCGCTATTGATTGGCGTCCGTCGGGAATGTAATCCAGTTAAAAAACGTACACATGTATACTAGCGGTAGAAAAAGTTTCTAGTCTATAGCGTAAACAGGTTAGCGGGAAAGTGATAAATCATTAAATAAAAATTCTGACCTCTCCCTTCTTCCAATGTTTCAGAAAAAGATCTTGACTTTTTTCGTGATGTCCATCCGTTAGCCATAGCAACGTATTATCACACAACATACTATAGTGAGATGGGACTGATGGTTGAAGTGGTGACGTAAATAGTTTCAAGGAAGTATTTAATCCACTGTAATTCAAATGTGGTTCTTTCTTCGTATCAGTTGTTGAGCTAATAGCAACTGCAGCAAGAACATCTAAAGCGTTTAATGTGGACAATGGACAATTTGTGCCGTTTGAGTTTGAGGTGTTTGTTTCCTTTATGCAAGGGATTGTGGACGTACGGACCTTTTTACCATCACCAAGAGCAGCAGTTGTTGGCTTTAACAATATGCTATTGCTATTGTTTGATTTAACAATAGGTTCTAGAGCACTAGCGGTAGAAGAGGCAGCCAAATTGGTCAATTCCGATGCATGAATTTGTAAATTGTTCTTGTTCAGTTCTACACCAACCAATCGACATGATAGTATAACTTGCTTTCTTAATATCCACAAAACTGAATAAAATACAAAACACTTCAATTAAAAACGAAATATTTAACAGCGGATCAGGCTCAGGGGTAACTTCTCCAGAATGGGTCTAAATAGGGAAGCTCAAATGAGCATATGGCGATGTTACCCTGAACAATTTGAAAACATTCAATATTGATACACTAAATGTAAATCCCGAGAAAATATAGCAAAAAATTTATAATTCAAAGACTTGTGAGAAGAAATATGAACACCTCAAAAAATGTATGAAATGAAGTACAAATATGGGGAACTTTATGTCTTTACGATCTTTTGAGGAGTTCCAAGGCTTTATTCAAAATGGCACCCCACCGTCAAAATTGTACAAAGACATCTTGTTTATCCTTTATGACGCTGATTAAGCCATCTAAAGCCATCATTATACTTACCATTACGTGGTATGATCTGCGTAACAGTAAGATTTTGTGGTCTATGACACACACCAGGTGCACAACTAATCCACGCAGATGAATCTATAAAGGGAATCCTACTTCTTGTTCCATCTGAAAATCAAATTGAAGAAACTGTCAAACGCAATAATATACAGTAGAAACTAATACAAAAAATGATCAAACTTTCATTTCGTTCAAAACTATACATTAAATAGATATCCCGTTGGCAATTTAGAACAAAGTTTTGATCAAGAAGAAGTTCATAAATTGCTGTGAAGAATAAGTTTTAGTGAAAGGAAATTGCACGGTTTTGGCATATGTGAAACGTGAATTTTGGAAACTTCTCCTATCACCCAACAATTACACCCCTATAGAGCCCCTCTAAAATATATCCATTTACCTGTTGACAGTCTTGAATCGTGTTCCATTTTGCAATAGTAACAATCCAAGCAAACACCAAAGCCACACTTCTCACACACCCAGTGGATATTGAAAATAGTTGTTGCACAGACATCACATAGTTCACGGACGCCTTGCACGGCACGCTTCCATGCAACTGCATCTGATACAAAATATAGCACATGATGATTATGATAATTATTCTATTTTTATTTACGGTCTGACAACGTGGGGATCCTGTGATCCTACATCGCAGAAGGCTAAATCAATTCATATTTTTCTGATTTATAGACCAAAACCTCAACCAAAACTCAAGACGAAAATTAAAAATTTTCTATAAGATTCCTGAAGGCTAGACATTTCGTTAGCCACATTAATTATAGCAGTGATTGACATAAGTTCCCTCTTAACTTAAAAATGTATTCAAATGCTAATCCTAACATTACACAATGAGTGACAATGAAAACATGAACTCACTTGATTGTGTTCCCAGTTGATAAGCTTTACTTTCTTCTTTGACGATCTTTAGAAATTGATTAGCAGCATAGCTCAATATATAAATGGCATGATCGACATCTAAAGACACTGAAGTGGAATCAAAACATGAATTGTTACATCTGCATAAAATTACAGAAACAACACCATCGTAAAGACAATCCTATGATTGCTTCAAGCCGTAACGACACTCACGGAAATAAACAGGAAAACGCTAGAATTGCTACTATAGGCAAGAGCCTCTGCACGATGTTATTCCGTCGTCATTCCCCATGAAGATGAAAGTCGTGGAAAACGTACTCTGAAGGTCTGATGTAGTCATACAGAGTAATAACCGCATTGGGCATTATTATTATTATTATTATTATTATTATTATTATTATTATTATTATTATTATTATTATTATTATTATTATTATTATTATTATTATTATTATTATTATTATTATTATTATTATTATTATTATTATTATTATTATTATTATTATTATTATTATTATTATTATTATTATTATTATTATTATTATTATTATTATTATTATTATTATTATTATTATTATTATTATTATTATTATTATTATTATTATTATTAATATTATTATTATTATTATTATAAATAGAGGAGTCAAAGACTACACATTTTGTTACTGTAACTTGAAGTTTCACGCTTTATTGCGATCATCAGACAGTTAAAACTAGAAAAACTAGCGTGAAACTTCAAGTTACAGTAACAAAATGTGTAGTCTTTGACTCCTCTATTTATATTTACAGCTCTGTCAACAGACATTGAGCACTGTTTTACTGCTATTGGATAATATTTATTATTGTTATTATTATTATTATTATTATTATTATTATTATTATTATTATTATTATTATTATTATTATTATTATTATTATTATTATTATTATTATTATTATTATTATTATTATTATTATTATTATTATTATTATTATTATTATTATTATTATTATTATTATTATTATTATTATTATTATTATTATTATTATTATTACTATTATTATTATTATTATTATTATTATTATTATTATTATTATTATTATTATTATTATTATTATTATTATTATTATTATTATTATTATTATTATTATTATTATTATTATTATTATTATTATTATTATTATTATTATTATTATTATTATTATTATTATTATTATTATTATTATTATTATTATTATTATTATTCGAATGTCGGGACATGAGCAAATAAAATACCGATAATATATACAGTAGAAGTTGCCTTGACATACCTGGTTTCTTCGCTACCCAGTGCAGAAGGTCAGTCTCACATGCTTGTTCAGGTGAACTGAAACCTTTTGAGTAGACTTTTCCACTTTTGGGCATACTATATAACCTACAGAGTATAATACAATATATTTAATAGTGGCAAAATTTTAGTCAGGGTTGGTTTGAACACTGTATTTTATCAAGTCGTTGTTACATAAGGTCCTGCATTTTAAATTGGATAGTATGGCACATGTCACAAATAATAACAGACGTAAGATTATAAAGTAACTAGAGAATCTACTTACGATCTATGAGACATCAAGCAATCTGACATAATAAACGAAATAATTTTGACTCGTAATTTACGAGTACTGTTTACGATACAAATACAATGAAATAATAAACCACAAATAAAAGATATAAATTATTCGTACGTTCATTTTCTATAATGTATCTGAAATAATGAATATAGCAGTTCAATTCATCTTTTGGTTGGTAAACACGGCTCAAGGTTTGCTATAATTATATCGATTATGAATTTATGATTAAGTCTGTTTTGATGAAATTTTATACCTGTAAACCTGGGAGGGCGTAGACAGAACAGGGGTCACAAGTTTCGACCATCTTGAAATAATACCCCGAAACCTTATTAATTTTCAAAATTCAAAAAGATAACATTAACTAACATCATGATGTTTCAGATTTTTTACAGATAAAAATTGAAAAATTTGTGCAATTTTCAAATTGATATACCCTGATACTTTTTCACAATTCCAAAAAGAGTACCCATTCAAATTGTTACGTTCCCGTATATGGCGATCGTATGAGAGCTGTCCCTAGATTCAATTTATTAATTCATGTTTGTTAATTGATCTATCTGGGATTTATTATGGATTTATCATAGTTTAAACCAATCAGACCTAGTAGAACTAACAATGTTCGAATGTTGAAGACAATTAAAAGTGAACATAAAACCAACCTTCGAAACAATGTAAATCGACAGAAACGCTGTGTTTCTTCTCTTGCAAATTTACAATCTCGACATTTCGGTAGCTTGGGTAAAGATAAACAGCATCCTTCTTGCAAATAGAAGTTATCTGGGTCAGGTAGATGGGGACGCCTTCCTCGTTTTCTAACCAATGCTAAATGACAATAAAAATAGGTTTTCAAAATAGCTATAACAACAATTATAATGGTCATCGACACAAAATGGTTTGTTAATGAGAATTATAATATTGTAGTATCATTTTACATCAATCAATTGGAATGTACTTGATCTACAATCATACTTATATTACGAGCTAATAAACTACTTATCTATTACAAGCTACTTCTAAATAGGCAATTGCTTCTGGGAGGTAACAGCTCTATATGTGAATTAATTATATAATTGTTTCTTTTTATTTGAATAAAGGTACGAGAAATCCTCTCGAAAACAAACGGAATGCACATTCCAGACTAAAACGTATCTTAAGAAAGGTATGAACTTTACACGTCCCTTAAGAAACATTTCAGTCAGGACGCAGGCTAACATTTTTGTAGCATCATTGCATTTATACAGGGGAATATACGCCTAGAGATATAGACAATGATAATATCTTAGTCTATACAAGGAAAAATGCAAGAATACTGCCCTTGATTCATTGTCAATGCAATATTGTTTTACTTGATTCAAGAAGTCGAATTAATATTTACGAAACTACGTTGGTTTTTATAGAGCTTTTTAAAATTAAATTAAATGTCTTTACCTGCACATTCTATCCATAAGTAATTAAAAAAAACTCATTGCTATGGCGACAGATATCAACCGAAACGTTGTCCAAAAATGTATATCCGTTGAATTATATTATACAAATGTCATATTTAGTTGTGAATGATAACCTACCGTCTTTGTGATCAACACCAATTCCTTGTCTTTTCAAAGCCAATTCTTCAGCCAAAGTTAAGGTCTTTGGTTTCTTGAGAATCGGTGTTACTCGATCGATTGTTTTCTTCGACTCGTGTGGCGTGCATTCTTTTTGATTTGACGGCAATGATAATGAAGTCTCCAAGACTTTCATATGATATTCATATCTATCAAGAACTGGAAAATTCTCTTTCTTCAACAAAGCTAACGGTGACGACGTTGATATAGACTTTTCAATATTCTTTTTGTTGAAATTTTGTGCTGATTTTAACGTGGATCGCTGATCAATTTCTACAATTTTATTCTCCAATTTTGGTGACTCTACAATCTTATGTTGATTTGATGGCTGTATCGAGCCAGCAGTAGCAATTTTGAATATCTGTTTAGTGACTGTTATTGGCACTACATTCACTTTTTCAGTCTTTGATTGCATAGATGCTGCCGTCGAACGTTTTATCTGACTGTTTGATGATTTTGATCGTATTATTTTAACTGCTTTCGATACTGACTTCTTTACACTTTTATAATTTGATGTATTGTGCGATACTTTCTGATTACGGTTGACAGTCGCCGGAGGTATTTTGACAGGATAATTATTTTGTTTTATGAAAAAATCTTTAGATTCATTAACAAAAGAATTATAATTAGGTTTCGTAATTTCCTTTTTGTTTGATGGTGGGGAATAGATGAACGAAGGAATTTTTATAACACACTGTGATGTAATAGGGGTTGGCTTTGGCGTTACAGGCTTGCTTATCATTTCAATATCATGTTTTGCAGGTGAAGTCACAAACGATTTATATTGCGCAGTTAATGAATCTAAGTTACTTGATAAAGCACGGACAGATAACTGTCGACATCCACTTTTAGCCGGTGATATTGGTGACAAACTGATTGCCGATTTTTCTCGACTCGTATTTGGAGAAGATATCTTCTTCCTGGGACTTTTATCGCATTTACCATCACGTTGGTGCGGAGAAAGTTTATCAAGTAAAAATTTATTACTGCCAAAATCAAGCTTATCAGGAGTAGTTTTTACACGTCGTAATAAATTTGGACAGGATTTATCTTCATTCGGCGAAGTAATCTTATTGGGTGATTGCGTTTGTAAATTTATTTTTTTGGCTGAGACATAACAGCGTGGGAGATCTTCTGGTTGAATTACTTTCGAACAGTGTGGAAGAGAAATAGTTCGAGAGAGTTTAGTTTTATTCAAAGTCGAATTAGTAGAGATAGATGGAATATTTTCCACACGTGATCGTTCTTTAGCAACGTTCGACTTGATTGGTGACTTGATTATTGCTGCTGGTTTGTGCTTTGACACTGCAGGGGGAATAAACATCGGATACTTTGATGATAACAGACCATGAGGAGGATTCTGCATTGTTTGAGGTGACAGCATGTCAGATCTTGAAGGTAGGCTGGTTACTATTTCTTCATTAAGACATATTTCAGCTGGGCTAAAGATGAGATCATCATCAACAAAGGGGTCAACGCATACATTGCCAGTTGGACGGTATGGTTCTGTGAGTTCATCATGGCTTAAAGTACGATATAATTTCCGACCGCTTTGACAAAGCTGAGAATCATCATGAGATTGTGAATTGGATCTTCTCCTTTGACTAACATTGACTGATGAAATCGAGGCACAAGAGCGTCCAAATCGATTATTCATTGCCGAGTTCAACGTGTTATAGTTTAATATCATTTTATCGGTGGCGTGTTTAGGACGGAATACTTGCTGTACGTGTTGAATCACAGAGTGGAACACTTTAAGCTGACTCATGATCTCAGAAGCATCGCGTTTAGACGCAGTAAGATCATCATCACCCACATGAAATGATTCATCAACGCTTTGTAATTTCCGATCAGATGTAGAAACTATTTCATTGTCATCCATATGATGGATATCGGAATCTATAGACTGCATCATGACTGATGGCATATCCTTTGCAGATGGATCTACGTTGATATTGGAAATGTTTTCAGCCTCGTTAGTTGGTTTGGGTTGTGTTTCAATATTAACATTGTTGTGACTGATTATTCTTGGCCTTTTTTTGCTATTACTTTTTGGTACTCCTCGCATTGTCAGTTGCGCGGTATCACGTTGAACACCTTCAGATAATTGATATTCTGTCTCTTTGACTGCCGGCTTGCATGTCAGCGCATTGTGTACATGGTTTGCTAAATTCTTATTGTTTTGGATTGTGTTTGGCCACAGCTGGCCATCTGGTATCTTCTCAATTTCAAACAAATCTTTTTTAACGAGCAATTCGTTTTTAATTAATGTTGGCTCCTGTTGGTTCATTCCGTCGTTTGATTTTGTTTCCTCTGACTGTGGGGTAACATTACATCCATTCTGCAGAATTTCTCTTCTTCTACATTCAGCTTCATTATGATTCTCTGGAATGTCTGACATTGCCTCCATAGAAGCAAGAGCTGTTTGTGATTGATCACCTGATTCTATTTTCATTTCAGATTGTTCTATGATTGCACGTATCTTTTTAACAGACATTCTTATTTCGTCTTCACCGGTAAATTCTTGATCTGATGATGTGCTTCTTGTGGAACGCCTTCTTTTACGTTTAGATAGGTCACTAACAGTTTGTAAACTATCTTCAAAATATGAGTCCACGCATTGTGCGTCTAAAATTGGCTTGACAAATGGATCAGGCTCCTTCTTAATGGGACCGTTAGCTTCGATATCAGATGCATCATCTTTATTTGAATCGATTTTCACGATTTCTGAATTCTTGTTTACAGTTGGACTTTTGATTCTGGCTTCTTTACGCATGGATGATCTTAGCCTTTCTGACGGCAACTCTTTTCCTTTCATGTGGAACAAGTCCATACTTCTAAGAGATTCGATTTCTTCACTCTTGCGTCGTTTTCTTTTTACTCCTGCAGCACAACGTTCTGTTTCACTTTCTTGATTCGATGGGGGCTCAGTTGTAATTGTCTTATCTTCTATTTTGCTTCTTTTGCTACATTTATTTTCTTCCTGTAAATCCAACCAAACACAAGGATCGAACCCATGGTCGTCTTCGGCATAAGAGAATTTGCAGCCTCGTGTCGCCATCCTATGAGTACCAGGAGAACGCAGCCTGGAAGTCTTTGTCATTGGTGATTTAGTGACAGGGTTTGTTGGATTTAGAATAGGAAGAACTGATGTGGTAGCTGTGTTCTGACCTTTTGGTGAATGAGTGTCAGTCACATTTTCATCAATATCACATGTGACATTCGCGTCATCAGTAGATTTCACATTTGATGGTTGAAGATATTGAATATCTTGAGAAAATCTGTAAACAACAGACTTGTCAAAGTTTTGGTAAAATGACACTGCTTGGATTTTTTCTTCTGTAGACTCAAGTGCCCTAGTCGTCATCTCCTGTGATATCTTAGCCTTTGAATTCCTTTTGGCTTTCGTGTTGATTTTTTTATCTTGCTCTTGACTGACGGAAGAGTTACTTTTCATATTTGCGTTATATGAAAATGTGCTATCTTTCATGAAATCGTATTTCGTTTGAGGCGAAGAAGCATCCGCAAGTCTCTGACTGTGAGAGACAGTGTCTTTATCTGCCTCTAGTCTATGTGATGGAGTGTCATTATCTGCCTCTATTCCACGTGATAGAGTGTCATTATATGCCTCTGTTTCATGTGGTGGAATGTCTTTATCTGCCTCCATTCTATGTGATGAGGTGTCTTCATCTACCTCTGCCCTGTTTGAAGAAGTGTCTTTACCTGCCTCTAATCCATGTGAAGAAGTTTCATTATCTGCCTCTGTTCCGTGTGATGGAATGTCTTCATCTGCCTCTGTTTCATGTGATTGGGTGTCTTCATCTACCTCTGCTCCGTTTAAAGAAATGTCTTCATCTGCCTCTGTTCCATGTGATGGAGTATCAATATCTGCCTCTGTTTCATGTGATGGAGTGTCATTATCTACCTCTGTTTCATGCGAGGGAGTGTCATTTGTGTCCATTGCAAGTGGGATTGTAGACAATACATGATTGTAATCATTGCAACTACGTTTTGAAATGCGATCTTCCACTGATTCTGTATCAGATTGACTTTGTTCTGTCGACACATTGGCAACATGTTTATACTTGTCATGAACACACTTTATTCCGTTATCAGTTTTTCTACTTTGCAGGAACGTTACACTTTCAAAATAATCTGGAGT
This sequence comes from Haliclystus octoradiatus, assembly GCA_916610825.1. Classification (NCBI taxonomy): domain Eukaryota; kingdom Metazoa; phylum Cnidaria; class Staurozoa; order Stauromedusae; family Haliclystidae; genus Haliclystus; species Haliclystus octoradiatus. The sequence continues at coordinate 11,012,598 of OU744452.1, read as the reverse complement.
TGTCCAATCATCTAAGGATTCTAAATGAGCTGACGTTTCATTTGAAATTTGCTCATTTAAAGATGGAATATCAGGATTGGGAAGCAAGATGTTGTCAATTTTAAACTTATTTGATTCTGAATGGTGGTCTTTTTGTTTCTTTTTATTATTATTTTCATTTTGCAATACAAATGGCTGTATAGTAGTAGTATCTGTTTGCAAACATTCTACATCATTATTCAATCTGTTTTGTTCGGATTTTATATCTTGACAGGAGCTGGTACTAGTGATGTGATCGAAAATATTCTGCTTCAGTTTATTGGCACGAGAGCCCCTGATGAAACGAGTAGAGGAATTTTGGTTTAATATATCATCATCCCTCATAGACTTGAAGGAGCTTGTTGGAATGAGGCTTTCTTTAACATTACTTGTTTGTGATTCATTGCTTGACAGCATGTCTGTTGTGCTTGTTGTTCTAATTCGTGGTGACGTACGTTTTAATAGCTGTGAAATACTATGCTTCAATTCTATTGGTTGTGCCTTACTCTGCTGCACATCAATTGATTTTCTGCCGTGTAACCCAGATTCTAACAGGTTAACTTTATTTTTCTTCGAATCAATTGGTAATGTATTGTCTTTTGGATGTGAGTCCAATTCATTGTATATTAATCGTTGTGATTGGGTTGAATGTATGTTTAGATTGCTAGGTTCAATAAGTCGTGATAATCGATTCTGAACTTCACTTGTTGTGACGTCTTTCGTAGGTGATTGCTTTTTGCTACGTATTATAACTTCTTGTTCATTTAATTTATCAGAGTCTAATAGCTGTGACCTAGATCCTCGTGAATCCATTGGCTGCATCAAATTTTGGTGAAAATCTATCGATTTTGTACTACTGGGTTGCAATTCTATTTCTTGTGCAGTCATTCGTTGCAGATTAATTGGCCGGGTTACACTGGCGCTATCTTGGATCACCGTATTAAGATCTGCTACATCGTCATTCTGGGGTGGGTCAAAGAATTTACTAACAACAGTGTACAGCCGATCTCTAAAAGACTTTACTTGATTAACATTCAACTTTAACTGTATTGGTTTGATTAGTTTCTCTACATAAGATTCTGCATGTTGTCCCTTCTTACTGCCAGGGTGTGTTACCATCTTATCCTCACATTCAACAGATTCTAATGAATCACATTTTGAGTTTTTACCGATTTTACTCTTTGAAGATTTCAGTTCACTCAAAGGTATATTATCATTTTCACTTTCAGATGTACAGTCACTCTTGTTATGATCAATTGTAAATCTACTTGTAGAAAGATTGTTTGGTTCACTATTAGCAGTTGAATCAATTTGGGAAAGATTGTCAGACTTTTGATCAAGTGCAATGTCAGATTTTGATTCATTTTCTATGTTTGCACGTGGCAGTCTTGAAGTATTACTTGCTGCTCTTGAGAGAGTACTCCGAGGGTTAATAACATCTCCGTTATCTATGGTAGAGCTGACATGTCTATGTTCAACATTAAGCTTACTTGTGGAAGCAGTGCTGTCTTCCTTTTCTACAGTGTCAGATCTGTTTGGAGGTAAGAGACCGACTTCTGACTCATGCTCCAATCTGGAAGAGGGAACCCTGAAACTATCCACTGTTTTTGAATGTCTACTCAATGGGGTACTGTCATCTGCACTTTTTGCATTAGAGCGAACTTTTCTACGACCAGTATTACGTCTAGCATTCTTATGCTCACTATCCACACCTGAATCAATTTGTTTACTATTACCATCGGCCTCGTTAGGATGTAGCACATCAAATTCTGATTCTTCTTCGGGTGAAGATCCGTAAACAACGGTGAATTGATCAGGGATTGGTTTAACTCTTCGCTCTGATCGACGTACATACGGATGCCAATTATTAGCCGTAGTAGATGACTTTGTTGTTGGCTCATACTCATGTTCATCTGTTAAATCACTATCTAAAACAGTCTTAGGCAACCTACTTGACTTTCTTTTGGATTTGCGCTGGATTGCAGGTTTCGGACTTTCAGACAGACGCTTAACAATATGCTTTGATGTATTCGGAGATGGTGGAGTTGGATGTTTGTCTGCAGTGTCAAGTATTGCTTGTGTTACACCTCTGTCATTGTTACCCGGGGATAATGATGTCTGTTGGAAAATAATTCATAATATAATTAAAATTACAGAATTGTGAAGTGGTTTTTCCCGATCTGTGATTGGCTAAGAGGCGTTTTTGATAAAGCTATGCAGACTAAACTTGGATTATATCGCATAGGTATGTTTATTATTTAACAATTAGACAACGATCCCGAGTTGGCTACCACAAATTATAACAACCAGATACGGCACTGAAAGTCGAATTCATTGTATTTTCGAATTCAATTGCTCTCGGCCGCCATTAAGCATGTTGCCCCTCGATGACCTGGCTGCAGTTACGCGCTAAAATCGCAATGGAAAAACACGATAAATTTGCACCTATTTTATAGGCAAATTACACGTTTCTTTTGCGCCCAATTTTCATGCTAAAGGAAAATAACAGGAAAGTATATTATCTATTTTGAGATGGTCGCTTGATAATGGTATATTGTGCACTGGAAGACAATATTTTATTGACTTATGAAAGTTGAACAAAATCATTGATTTTACTGAAGAGGAAAATTGAATATAAATTATGAATACAAGCAGTTTTTGGTAAATAAAATTTACAGTTACATTGCAAATAATATTTCATAAAATGATTTCATTAATTTATCGAATGTACGTGGTTCTTTACACGAATTTTCCGAGTTCGAAATGCCGTGGTTTTGGAGTGCGTGTGATCGTATTCGATCGAAAATAATGGCAAAAACGTAAGCAGTAACTTCCATAAAAATCCACTCCAAATAGCCTATTCTTTGACTGTGATTGCGTTATTCCATATCACCAAGCATCAGTGCATATTATGTTACAGTTTGCAATGAAATTTATGTGATAAATTATAAATATATTCGTACTTTCTTCATTTCAACCGTAGACTTTTTAGGTTTTTGAATTTATGGCATTTAAAATAAATTTGCTGATATCAAAATTATGATTTTGAATTTTACATATAGCGTACCATCCATCCACTTGCATTGAGTAGATTGAGAAGGCTGAATTCAATTAATTAAGTGAATTAAAGTGAATTATTTCAAGTATCATTTTGTCGATAAATCCCTAAAATCGCAATGGACAACGATGAAATGCGTCAAAAAATTGGCAACAAACATGATGGCCGTTAATTGACCAATCAAAATTTTCGAACGTCAGTGCCGTATCTGGTTGTTATAATCTGTGGTTGGCTACCGTTGAATAGTCACCGAGGTCCTCCGAGGTGACTATTCAAGACGGTAGACAACAAGGGCGAGTTGTCTAATTGTTTTAGTAGATTCCAACTAGTGGTACAAGCAAAACATATCAAAAGAAATAAATTCCAACTATATTCGCTGATTTGGAGGATGAATTTTAATTCGACTTGATTCAGATTTAATTTTTAAAACAAAACAGTTGGATATTAATACTGGCTACAAAATACAGCCCCACAAAACAAAAAACTTGAGAAGGTAACTTTTGAGTTGTATCTAAAAATACATACATGTTTGCAGTTTGTAATATAAAAGTTGTTGTTTATAAACTTTAGCTGACTAGCGGACTAATTTATATCTGCAATAAAGAAGCGAGAAATTGCAAGAAGATCGTTAATTAATATTAAAATTGTATATGCACAGCTTACCATTGAACAACTTCATCTTATATTTTGTTACTTGTTTTGCTTTCTCAGGGACGGAAAAATTATAATTTACTCTCGTAATTCGAATAAAATTTTGATTCAAAAACATTTGCGAATCCCTTATTTACTTTTTGAAAATTGCGCAGGAACCTGCCAGCGTTCACTATGAGAAAATTGTGAACGATGGAGCAACCAACCAGAATGCAGATCATCGAATAGTACCCTAGTCAGTTTCAACTAATCATAGATATTTCATGGAGACAAAATAATGACAACAATGGAAATTAAAAATATAAATTTACAGATATAATGATAACATTGTAAAGTTTGGAATTATAAGTATACAAACTGTTCAGTTAAACGTTGACAGTGACAGTAAATGTAATTAGAGATCGCAAAATCATAACACGATGTATGTTACTAAATCACTGATTCAAGTGACTAAATTCTCCTTCGGGGAATGTAATGTTTGCATACCAAATAATTTATGACATAAAGAAACTTAATCACCAGCATTTTTAGTTGCGGGCATAAAATTAAAGGAAACATTTATTATTTTCTTTTGGTTTTCAAAACTGAAATCCAACTGTTTCTTTTCTTTCCTTTCTACAAGCCTTACTCAGTTCTTGAAACCCCGGGGGGTAACTCCACTAGGATGGCTATACGGGGATGTATTTACCTTTTTTGTGTATTTACCTAAAATCAACCTGCTAGAAATTTTTGGGTAGCATCAACAGAGTTTTTGTAACTTTTTGGGAACTTTACATTTTTCTAAAGTGGCACCTCCCTGTCCCTAAAGAGCTGGAGTTACCCCCCTCCCCGGGTCTTGAACTCCCCATTTTATCAAACCTTGGACAACACATGATCAATGTAATAAACATAAATATTATATAAACATACCAGTTGATTATTACAGCTTGTTAATGCATTTAAATCGTTTGAACCAATCGAATTCAGATAATCTTTAAATAAAATGAGACCGTGGCATATAAAAGTTGTTAAATACATCAAAATAAATTATGTTGACTTAAATAATATTCGTAAAAGAGAGTTTTGTTATGAACGTAGCTAAAAAGCATGAACTCAGGGCCGTCCTGACAAATTTGACTCAAGGGGGGTGTCGAGCAATAAATTTGCCGACTTCACTGGAGGCCGATCTGGATATCAGACATGTAGCCGTAGCTGTGCATGTGTAGCCGTGTGTAGCTGTACATGTGGCCGCGATGGAATGAGGCTAATGTAGCCGTAAATTGGAAACAAGTCAATGTGCGGTATCCGGAGTTGAATCCACCACACAAAGTTTTGCCATGCGTGTTTCAATCGTACATTGACCTAAAGTCATCATCAGAACACTTCCCGACCGTAGCGGGTAAACCTTTTCGGACCATGTTTCTAAGAGGTTCTATCGGGCTCAAAGTGTTTCTCTTTATAGCCTGATCAAAGACAAAAGTCGAAGATAATTGTCTCTATATACAGTATTTATGATCAAGTTGTGTGAACATGAATAAATGGACAAGAATTAAAAGAACTCTTTGTGACTTCTACCCTTAGAAAGCGAACATCATAATATTTCTTTGCCATTTCTTTCTTGCCAGTTCCACTTTTGCCGACTGACCAAGTTGTCAGGGGGTCTCACGCCCCTAATACCCCCATACTAGGAATGGCCTTGCATGAAACTTGATAAACCTTGAATATTATATAACTTTTATAAAATCAAACAGAAGTAAAGTAAGAATGCGTAAACACTTTATTTAGAGACAATTTCCAATGACCCATCCAACCCAATCAACAACGTAAGTTGATAAGTTTACAGTACGATATCTTATAATTAAGAAATTTTCGTTTTCTTTACTTCAATCTAAGAAGATTGTGTCAAATCGGGAATATCCCATTTACAAAATATGATAAGCTTGTGCGGCGAAAACATGATATCAATGAAATGGCATCTCATACATCTATTAGAAATTAGATACTAGTACTTGTCTGCTGCTATTATTATTATTATTATTATTATTATTATTATTATTATTATTATTATTATTATTATTATTATTATTATTATTATTATTATTATTATTATTATTATTATTATTATTATTATTATTATTATTATTATCATTATTATTATTATTATTATTATTATTATTATTATTATTATTATTATTATTATTATTATTATTATTATCAAATCATGAATATACTTCCGTGACGTTAAGAGGAAGAGTCAAAAAGTACGTACCTTGTGAAGACATAGCATCTATGACATCTTGATTGGTAGCTAATGATGTCATCAAATCTCTAGGTACCAGACATGGCCGTGAATTCATTACCAAAGATTTTCCAATGTCATCGGATAATTTGAACTGTTCTGGTATAAATGAATTTGATGATCGTAGAGGTGACTGGTCAATTGGTTCGAAAAAAGAAAATGATTGACGGTTACATTCAGCTGCAGATAAACCCTTTAACGGCGAGTAATATTGAGATGAAGAGCTACTGTGATTATCAAATGTTTCTTGAGAAAGACCTTCTTTGGTTTGCCGAGGAGTAGCTAGACATGAAGTTGTAGTAGATGATAAGGCGTCTTTATCAGATGACACTGAAGTAGTAATATCTTCGTGTTGACTAACAGCAATAGGTTGACATTCAATAGAATCATTACTTGTCACATGAGATTCAATGGGGTCATTAGTAACAACATCACAAGGTTTACAATCTGCTGAGATTATATCTAAATTAATATCCCCAGTGGGGCTGTCAACGGATGACTGACTTTGGGTAGACAATTGCTGGTCATTAAAGGTTTGTGGTGTTTCGCCTATTACAGCAGTTTCAATCACTATTGGTGGGTCTTGCTTAATAGAAAGTTTTTCGTAAGTCTTCGAAATTTGGTTGACATCTGCTGTAGGCGTTGTATTAGCAATCAGTGGTGAAACAGACGACGCTTGATCGCTGGCGTTATCGATTTCTTCCTTGTGTCTTTTTTTATTATTTTGTGATGGAAATAACTCCAAACCGGAAGGATCATCTACAAACCAAAACGGTTTCTGAAAAAGTGGCAAAATAGCAGATAATTTTGTCTTTCGTTTGGCCTGAAACAAACAGAAAAGTGAAAACATCATTGGCCAGACATGACATGTCCCTAATTAGAGAAAATATTCTACCGACGCATGTATCTTTAGATAAACTAAGACCCTTTCAGGAATTCTTTATGAAGATAATTAAATCAAGCATAGCGATACTTGAATCTATCAATTATCAATCCAAAAGAATTTCAGTAATTTCATCGTAGCTTTTAAATGAAACTGATCGTAACGCATTATTGTATCGTGCGGTATATAATTAGGAACAACTGATGTGGATGAGTAACATAGCAGAATTCTTCTCAGATAGCTAATCCTAATGATCCCTAATCATTATACTAGAAATCAATTTGGAAACTTTAGCAGTATGTGTATGGATGGAAATGTGTGTGTGTGAATAATGTGGAAATGGAGATGCAAAAAGAATTTTGAAAATCGGTTGAAACAGAATTTACACGTTTGTGTTTCTAGATGACCTACTTAATTTTGACAAAAGGGCCTGGGATTAGTTCAGGTAAGCTCATTCTCAGAATTTTTTCTTGGGATTGGGTCTAAGTTAGTTACTGATTGATTCTAGATCATTTCCGGTCCTGTTATGTACCAGTTGAAAAATGTCACTTTTGGAGTTGAAGATTAGCCGACTGTGCTGAGGGCAACACGGTCTTTAAATAAAATAAAAGTTGTTTGCAAAAATAACAGAAATAGCAGCAATAAATTATTGTCTAGCCATATAAGCATTGTTCATTCAGTTGGACTACATCTTGCATGGGTTTGATGTGAGCAAAATTCGAAAACCCTGCTTTTTGCAATCAGCACAAGCCATAAACCTACTTTTTCCGTTCCATGAGATTTTCTCATTTTGCGTGAACGTGACGGTGCATCCCCTTTCAACAATGCATTTAACTCGGAATCTAGAAATGAAAATAATACAACAAGTTTATCATATTAACATCTAGCAATAATAAATTTAATACGAGGTATTTCCATATTCCAAGCAGCTTATGTGGAGTTTTCTCTTGGAAAAATGTTGAAATATCAAATAAAACACGTTTAACAAAGCAAATTTCGTAGAAGGTAAAGTTAAATTATCGGACATCGCTAAAACAGGTAATAATCAGAAGGAGATGGTCGTTACAAGAGGTGATAATATAGGTGATATTAATTATAACATTATTAACATAATAATAAAAATAGATTTATCTATCGTCGGATGTGGCAGTGCACAATACCAATTAGACATTGGATGATCGCACACTGCGTGAAACACAAGTAACACAAATTAAGAATGTGTTTTCTTTGACTCAGTCACTATCCTTATGTAACAAAATTAACATAATTATAACCGTCTGTGTGAAAACTGGCAAGTCCCTTATCCTTCAGTTTCAATCAGCATAGACATTAAGGTGAAGCAGAGTTTCATTCGAAGAAAATCAGGACCAATAGTTCAATATCATATATTTTTAACGTATAAATACATACCATTGTTGTCAAATATCACATGTGTTAATCGTGGGTCTATTTCATCTGTTTCACAAGAAATCCAATCATTAAATTCAATTATCTATAAATAAAAGACATATATTACAAACAGATCAACAAATAAAAAACGCTTGAGGTTTGATAGAGTTAATCAAAAAATTGAAATTAAGTATTAATATTATAATTCTTTTCCCGACATATTGGATAGTGAAATCGTCAAAAAAGATATTTTCCTTTGAGAATCGTACACAGAAATTAACAGTTACGGAAACAGAAAATATTGAAAGCACTCAATATTAGGCCGTGGGCCAAGCATAAATAACGAAATCCATGTTGGCTCCCCACAAGAAAGTTGATAAACGGAACTAACACGGTAAAAAGACACAACTGCATTGTAGCAAGTTAACCTCCATCAAAATATGACAAATTGTCAAACAGTTCAACATTCTGGGTTCCCGAAATGACTAACTAAGTTTAATAACTTAATTTTGTGGGTTGTCTGACATAACTGCTAAACATGTGGTATAAATCTATCAATCATGACACACAAGTTTTTTTCAAGTGATTTATTAATAACTTTTATTTTTCGTTGAGGTTTTCTTTAGAAGTCTAAAACGATTTAGGATCGCATGAGCCTCACTTTTGTCGTGCTTTTCCCTCTACACATTAAACTTAGTTATATAAGTATATGCAAACTTCCAAACTATGTTAAAAGCTAATTAAATAAATAAAAATGTACAAATACTACCGTACTACTTAACTAAACTTCGTTACGGAAAGCACGTGGCTATATTTGCATAGCTATATAATTAACATATTGAATCCAAAATAAACATAACAACAGGTAATTATTACTTGCCAAAACATAAACAAAAAGAGGTCAGAGATAATATGAGATTGACATTGATTAATAAATTCTGCATGTATTCTGCAGCAGTCAATACTATGATCATAATAAAACCTATCGAAGTCATTGCTATCGAATAAGGGGCTGCAAAATTATGTCAATGCTATTTTTGACGGTCATCATTATCATGGACCAAACCATATACAAGCACCAGGAAAGAGTTGCAATGTGAGTTACAAAGGGTAGTTTTAATTTAACGTGCCTAGTAAAGCTGATTGCATTTCACTCTCCCTCTGATGAGCCACTAACTGAGAGACAGAAACCATGTAGTGGGTAATGGGGGATACTGCTCTCAGAAGCAAGTCAAGGATGTAGTTACCTGCTTAATATATATATCATCCATATTGATGTATATGGGGATGATGTATAAACATTAAACACGTATAGGCCTAACAAGCGATCTATTTGTAAAATATTGTCATACTGCAGTAATATCAATTTAAGTAAGAATTATAACGCGAAATTTTCTCAAATGATTGAGATGCTTGATTAATTTCAACATGTATGTACATGATTTTTAAATTCAGGCCAATAGCAATGTTGTTATGTTAGCACAATCAACGATATGGTATATAGGGTTGAGGATATATACAGTTAAGTCATGGCTACAGCGTAGAGTTAAGCTGCAATATAAACAATTAAGTTGAACCTGTAATAGACTTACCCGCGTAATCAAGTCCTGACCAGCAATAACACCAGAATGCCATGCTTTCTTTTGCGTACTGTAAAGAGACAAACACGTTGTAAATTATCTGTATGTTTACTGTACACACAGCGCAAACCAGAGTGAGAAAATAAATAGAAAGAAAAATCAAATTCAAAGTCTAAAAGTTGTTATGTTTTGTTATCTATATTTTTACAAAATTATAAAGCCTTTTATAAGGTCATGGTTATAAATGTCACAAAATAGTGATGCTAATTTGATTCTACTTTTAATGCCCTGTTTGAAGATCATTTCGAGGAAAGCTTTGAGATAGAAACAGAATACTGGTCAATTAGATTTAAGTAATACGGCGCAGTGGGGACTACATTATAAAATAATTATCGGAAGAAAAGTGATGAATTTATGCTATTTACCTGCAGCAGGTCATACTATGAACAAGAAGAAATCAATAATGAGGAAATAACAACGTCACTAATTAATCTTGTTTCCATTCTTGACCGATGGGACGGCATAGAGAGTACGTGAGCGATCGATCGCGTATAGCATTCTAAATAAGAGCACTGGGCTCATGGATAATTGATAATACAGTATTTGGAAACCAGACGTTCTAATTCTTTCAAATAGCTTCTTTAATAACTAATCAGAATTAGAATATATAATCTATAAACGTGTTGGGTCATCCTTCATTCAAAGAGAGACATTGCCATACAGAGGGGAAATGCCACAAGCATAATGGGAACACTGAACAACGGACAGACAGCAAATGAATCTTTTTATTTTAATCAAAATAGGGATCATTTTTCGTAAATATATAGTTTATAAATAGGATATAATATTATATAGTTAGCTGCATAGTAGGGATAATTTTATATTTTATAGTTATTTTATTGTTACTGATTTTAATTGTTTCATATGTAAATGTTACAAAGGCTTGTTACGAATAATAAAATACTTTACACCTAAAGATTATTCCGACATTGAAATCCCAAATAACTAAAATATGCAATTAAAAATAGAAATTTTTCTCAATTATAGAACTTCCCTTGAGCATTTTGAACTTTTGAAACATGAAAACACCACTGGGAAATGTGTTTTGAAACTACCAAAAATATTTTCCAGAAAGGTTGGAATTTAGCAAAGTATCCTTCAAAATTGATACACCAATCATATCGAAGATACACCCCTGGGCACCCAAACCATCGGGATTACGCCCGGATTACGCGGCTATTTATTCTCCCCAATCCGGAAAAGATAAAACGGAGTCAATAGATGACGTATTTAAAACCATTCTATTAATTGGGGTATCACGAGAACAAATAGAGATTGCCTGCTTGTCGTTGACAAATCAATTTTTTACACGCAATAACTGGTTGGGCAGTCAGAAAAATGCATCTGCTTCGTTTATCAAGCTTCTTGTAGGCGCCCAGTTGGTGGATATAGATATATATATATACCAAATAACAATAAACAAACACGTGTGCCCAGTGGAATTCCAAATTATGTGATTGATGACGTACAGTTTATAGGGGATCGACATAGAGAACAACACAAATCAGAAAGTGTTATCAACCTTCTATGTGATATTTAGGGGGTGTTTACATGAGGTGGGCCGCATCGTTCTACTGCAGTGCGTCTATATGATTACTCCAAAAGCCAAGATCTCAGCCAGGTGAGATCCCACTGTTCATCAGGTGAGATCCTACATGGGCGAGACAGAAATTCTCCATGTTACCACAGCTCGGTAGGCCAGCCCAGCCCAGCCTTGGATCATATAATAAAAGACACTCTTCATCCGGTAGAACTTGTAGAGCTAATCGTTATTGTCAGAATTAATTTAATGAAAATATAAGTCCTTTGAAAAAAAGATATGTATAACTTAAAGGTTTCTGAATAAATGATGATGATGATGAAAGATGAATGAGATAAGACAGAATAAAAACAATACCTGTATACGGAAACAGTGCAGCTATCAAGTGTATAGGGTCCTAGAAAAAGCAAACCAACAAAACAGCACAATTATAAAAAATATCTTACATCTGCAATGATATTGACACAATCGATTTCACATAAAATATCTCACATTGTTTACTTCCATGAAAAGCCAAATAAAAAGCTCAAATATTAATATACAAACTAATTATGATATGCAGTTGGCAGTTGCCCTGGTCAAGCTGATCACAGCAGAAGCAGCTTAAAATAGCTTGTATGGCTACTCTGAGGCACATTATCCATGTTTATTGTTCATGGCATCAAAAGCACACTTAAGGACATGCGCAGAAAATAATCACTGCAACTCAATACTTTTTTCAATATGAAGTCCTTACGTACATTTTTCTAAAAAAAACTCAATGAATTAGTAATTTGAATTTGTTACATGCACTGGTTTCAGATGATTACAAAACTCAAATTTCAAGTTTCTGTCCTGAAAATATCTGCAGTAGGCAGGGTCTGACTAAAGTGGGGATCCTGGGAACCTAAATCCCGGAAGGCTAGAGCAATTTCAGAAGAAAATTGATATTTTTAATGATTTATTGGTCAAACATCAATAAAAAAGTTCAGAAGAAAATGTTAAAAACCTCTAGGATTCCAGTTCTAATGCTAAATCTTTTGTCAAACCCTGAAAGTAGGAACACTGTTATACGTAATATTTAATTTCCAATCAATATTTTTGGTATAGCAGCATTTATCCAAAACATTTTGAATTCATATCAATTTTCATATAAAATTGAAAATTGATCAGTGGTTCGTATCACAATGAATGACTATAACAATTATCCAATTGAAAGTCCGATTATCATCTACCCCTGTATTGATTACCTTGACTTTATTTTTCTTTAATAAAATCAAATGAGTACTATATTGTAATTGCAAATGGAATGGTGCAAAGGGAATGTAATTGTGATGAGTTGGGGTGTACCATTGCATCTCTACAATCGAGGCATAAGTGCCATGGAATCTATTGAAATTGTTCTGTAATGTCACAGCTGAGATCAACAAAAAGCATTTACAATCATTCAAGGGCCACTCTTCTAGCGATAGAAGAACGGCGTGGGCACCTTCAGTAGAGTGATGCCATCTTAATTATTTATTGTATTGATAAAGTGATCATGGTATATCCCTAACAAGTCACATGTACCATTCTTTTGTTCTAGAGGAGCGGATACTTTTCTATAAAAGTAAGGAACCTAAATATCAATCATTGATGTCAGGGGAGGCACTGAAGATCAATTTGATTGTCAATGCGTTACGCAATACACACAGTACGTTGAAGCTCTTTAGTGCAATTCTTGCATATTCTCTTTAGTGCATAAGATGATAGTCACCTGATGCTCAGATAAAGTCAAGGCTGAGTTGACCAGTTGGGAATTCAAATCACAGACAATCAGACTTATAATACAGGTGCAGTTGCTTATGTTAATCGTATTGATAGCCTCATCGAATATATATTGCAAAGAACGGTCTCATAACTATTCGATAGTGGTACAAAAATTGAACGTAATATTACTGGAGATTAAACAAAATCTTACTAATTTACAATAGTTAGCATACTGCATAACGATCCATATTAGCCTACTCATCGCTTACCTTGAAGAAGTAGGATTTGTGATTTCTGAATCTGTTCCCAATTTTGAAGTTCTTCCATGATCGCAGGGTTTGGCGCCAAAACTTGCTTTTGTACTCGTTTTATCATCTGAATTCAAATAACAAAGTAAAATATGGTAACATCAAATAATATGTATGAGCAGTTTAAGAACTCTCAAAGACGGTTCATTTGATGGATATATTGAATGTTTGAAATAAATGATTTCTAAGAGTGACCACTATAAGCAGGTGCCCACTGTATAGAAGTGACCGGTATAACAGGTTTGACTGTAGCAATGTAGGCCTATGTTGAATTAAAAATTATTCTGAATATGAATCTGATCATCGGTATTAAACAGTTCATACCTTTAGTTGTATTTGAAATAAACATTTCTTTGTACATACTATTGAGCAAAGTCAAATAGAGTATGTCTTGCATGAAGTCAACAGCCTTTTAGATGAGATCAGAAAGTGGTCAAATCTATCCCTGATGGCATTAAAACTCTCCTATCAACATGATGCTTTGAATCAATATAATTCAATATATGCACATTGCAAAATTAGGGTTTATACTGTAAAAATATTTTTGAAATAGAATATTGATTATGATGCATATTGACTAAAAAAATTGATTGGTAAAAGTTTGATACCGATCCGATAAGACATGACGCAAATCTATTGATGTTTTAATGTTTCTATTCTGCTGTGCATTTATTTTTGTGAAGTAAATATTCAAACTTGTCTCAAACTAATTAAAAATAATATTGAATATTAGAATTTGGAATATATTTACGTCAAGAAAATAAACCCATGGGAGAACATACGCTTTAAAACATCAATATCTACGTCATTTCTTACCGGAACGGCTTCCAACCCCCTATAAGTCAGCTGTAAAATCAAATACTGGAGCAACATGATCGAATTGAGTTATAACTTATCATAATATGAATGTGTAGAAACATAAAAGCAAAAATAGAACCCTGTGAGGAGGGGATTGTAGGTCTAGTTCTAGAATTGAACCTTTCTCTGCTGTACTTAAATGTATGCTTCTTGATGGGTCCCCTTCAGAGTAATTATGCTAAATCTGACCTATAAAACATAGGTAAAAATCCAAGAAACTTTTTGAAAGGTAGTTGAAATTGAATTTACACAATTCATCATTTATCCACATAGTTTCAGTTGATGATGTACCGGTATTATTACGTTACAACACCTATTCTAAGCGGACAGTTGTTCTATATAGACAAAATCAAGCAATCTGCTGAGTGACCGGTTAAGGCAGGTTGACTGTAGGTTACACTGACCTTATCATCTGCGTTATTCATAGTAATAATGTTTATTCCTATAGTAAAACCACTGCAAACAAATAGAAAAATTATGATATTGTTACACATGTCACCAACACTTGAGAAAAACTGGGAATATATTGATCATTGAAACACTTAATCAAATCTTCTTTTCGAATATTTTGTAACCTACTCGGTTACTTTATCAGTGAATTATCAAGAACAAAAACAGTTATTGATGAAATCTTTTGAAATTCAAACGATTGTTCCTTAAATACGAATATAGTCAAGCGATTTAAACATTGTGAACAAAGTTATACGAATATCGTCAAGCGATTTAAACATTGTGAACAAAGTGATTGAAGGATCAAAATTACTTGCATAAAGTAGCTTCTAATTTATAAAAACATTTGACTCCCATGTAATTACTCATTAGCATCGAAGGGAACAACACAACAGTCACACCATTAAAATAATTAAAATAAAGCAAAATAAACCTGGCAGAATTCTTTCACAAGTAATATCTATTTCAGGGCAGACGACAGAGCTTAATCCCAAACAAAAGCAGTTCAAAGCAGCAGTTTTCAAAACATAAATGATGAATGAAGCTAGTCTGGTTACTCCTATTAAAGGTTGAAATAGTGACGGTCCAAGCATATACTTACAACTTTTGGCAACCAACAAACAATATAGGAATATCATTGAAATCCAAAAGTTTCTGAAGCTTTCCATTGACATATGGAATCATTGCCTTGAAAAATAATAATTATATTAAAATAAATGTTTAATATAAAATGTTGCTTTATAATAAAGTAGCCAGGCTGCCTTCTGGAATCCTACTTCCCTGAATCATAAAGGCATTTCAACATTTTGTTCTAAATTTTGAAATTGAAGTTCTACCAATTTTCTTGTGAAATTGTAAAAACTTACCGGAATATGGGATTCCAGATATTTTACAAAGTGGGAAATAACAATATAAACAGAGCGTATACAGACACATTGTATACAAAAATTGCAAAGGAGCTAGAGTTGTGCATCAGATCGGATTTCCTGAAAATTGACAACGGGTACAAACCATCCGAATTCGATCCAAACCGAGATTTTATATCATAAATCCGAAAATTTTGTAACCATTTAAACCAATGATTTTGAATGTTGTAATTTGACATGGAAAAGCTAGACATAGACAACGCACGCAGCCTAATGAAACATTGATGTCAAATAAAATTAGTGGTGTTCCTAGGAGGTGGTAGGATGTATGTATATGCTGAAAAGCTCAAATACCAACATTATCACCATCAACTTCAATGTCAACCCTTTGTGTGTACGTTTCATTATCATCTAATACAAGGCACTTACATATGCAGGCCAAAAAGTATCATCTGTGTAACGCCAGAGTGTGTCATCATCAAACCAGATTGGCTTAGCAAGAACAAGACCCCATTCAACATAGACATTACGCATTTGATTAACAGGAAACCAATTCTTTTTGTTTTTCAATTTACCTTTGCATTCAATGAAGAGCTGAAAACAAAAATACACAGACTACATTTGTTTGAGTAATTCCCAGAAAATATGTATAGCCAATTAGTCATTATACACAGTGATGCATCCTATTTCTGAATTCTGATGCAGTGAGCCAGGTTGCATATAAGCAGGGATATTTCACTTATCCAAATTGCACATAGGCCGGTTCCACTGTAGTGCGAAACAATGGGGTTAGTTTTAGTCTGATAGCGGGGTAACATTTTTAGGCAGCTATATGCTAATTTGAGTTGTTTCGACAAGTATCCACAATATTCCCATTTGTAAAATTATCTGTGAAGACTACTCTATGTTATGCAGGCTAACTAAATAAGAGCCCGTAGGACAAGTGTTTTGTTATGCTTTTTGAGTGTCTCCCTAAGTACATTGAGTGTATTATTTCCCATAAAGATTGTGTGCCTGTGTTATATTTTATATATTATTTAAAACTCTGCTTTATAGCATTGAGCCCTATGTTCAATCAGAAATACAACTTAGGCTGCATCACATTATAAAATAATCAATATTATATATATAGCTTTCTTAAGATATCTTTCTTTATAATAATATTTTGCGTGAATCTTTCTTTGAACGTTCAAAATTCTACTTTTTTTATCAGAGCTTTCGATATACTTTACGACTATGTAGTGGTTTATATATATTGTAACTTCCGTTTGTATCAGTCTTTCTCTACATGTAAATAATCACTGTAATACGTAATCGCCCTCTTTCTATGTCAACCTTTGTAGAGTCAACACATAATAAATAAATTGTCATACAAATCTCTACATTGGTGACAACGACGTGATTTTATTTTTTTTCAAGCCTTCTGGAGAGTAATAATTACTCGATTTTTGGAGATTTACCATGTGCAATCGTTATCTCGCTCATGTATAAATATGTTCAGCGATGTCAAAGGAGCTGTAATTCGACAAATCAATAGTCATACCGGCGTTAATGGCAATCTTCATCATCGTTAATCGCAAAATAACACGAACATTATAATTATATCTCAAATGCCTCAAATGAGTGACACCTTACGTTTCTCTTCAGTCATTTCATTATGCACTCATTTGCTTGGTATTGGTAATATGCTGTACATATTTAATTAGATGCTCTACTGGCAAGTCCTTTCGAAGCCCCTTTTTTGTCTGCCAGTAGACATCATCATTACCTCAGATACAACCATATGGATGAGCAGACATCACTCTCCTTCACTACCGTATGGAAATCATCCGAACAAAGATTTTAATGCCAATCGATAAATGAACAATATCCGAACAATTTAAAACAAAATATTGTCAACTCAAGATCAGCGCAGCTACAGTTTACAACTATATTATATAATATCTGGACTGTCGTTTTTGATAAATGAACACATTTTTATCAGACTCATTATTTAATTCATGTTTAATTTAAAATTTCATGTAAAGTATTTGTTTTTGTTTATTGTGACTCCGTCTCCGTAGGGGGGACATCTGTAGTGGTTTATATATATATTGTAGCTTCCGTTTGTATCAGTCTTTCTCTCCATGTAAATAATCACTGTAATACGTAATCGCCCTCTTTCTATGTCAACCTTTGTAGAGTCAACACATAATAAATAAATTGTCATACAAATCTCTACAACTATGCTATACTTTACAATATACTTAGAAAGCTTTAATAGACGGAGAGCTCTATCCTCTCAAATGTATCAATTTCATATTGCCATTCTTTGTGCGAAAATGTGGAACCCTCAATCAACCAATCACGATTGGGGTGTTGGTTCGATAATTTTCGCATCTTTTATCAAATTATAGAACAATAATAAATTAAGAAAAAAACTAATTATAATGAGTGTAAACTTAGATGTAAACATATAATGTAAAATTGCTCAATGTTTGGTAAAACAGAGCAGTAGATAACAAGAGACAAAGATTAGGCAAAGCCTTTTTCCGTTACTCAGAGTTTCACGCGTTTAATTACTTAACACGCTTATATAATGCTTAATTTATATAATACTAGAAAAAAAGTTTGATAAGTTGTAAGATAGAATGTCTCCAGTTGGCAGGATGGAGTTGGATTTACTCTAGTGTGAATTCCAGATACAAATAGCTTCAGGCAAAGTAAGGCTAGGGTTATATGGACGCACCGAACTCAATTCGAATTAGGTGCGACACCGAATAGCATTAAATTCGCATTTGGGGTTATACAGACGAACCAAATGTCGACGATGTTTAAAAACTGGCCAAAATGTCACGTGATAGGAAGTAGCTTTCTTGGAATTATGCCGCATGGTTTGAAACCAGAGTGTTTTGTTCGCATTATTTTTCATTTTCAGCGATTTTTCCGTTCTATTTTGCCTATCTATAGTTTGAAACTTGTATGAAGTAGTAATCTCGAAGGTTTGCAAGCATTTTTACGGGAGACAGTTTTTGTTCTAGCAAGGCATAGTACTCAGAGCAAATTGAATGCGAATTTCCATTTAGATAACGTATTATGATAAAAGCGACCCCAATTCTAGTGCTGATGCATTGTGATTGACTAGAAGAAAGCGTTTTTAAATGTTTTAAATCATGATTTTGGAAAACATCAGCTTCAATGTCAGCCATCTTTCAATCATATAAACAAGTCACGGCACCGTGAGTCGAATGTATTTAGTTCGGTGCGATGATAGCTCGCTCGTATAACGCGGCGATGAATTTAATTCATGGAGAAGAGCTCCGCACGTCAAGCCTTGACGTGCGGAGCTAGCTTGACGCATTTAATGTTTTTTGAGGAATGTTGATGAACCGAATGATGTTATACGAAGCGCGCTATCATGATATTTAATTCGAATGAATGAATCAATTGAGTTCGGTGCGTCCATGTAACCCTAGCCTAAGACGTAATTTTTTATTGTAACAGGAAATATGTAATAACGATTGATAACAACATAAGTGTTTTAAATAATATCAAAAAGTTACACGATTTCAGCTAATTCATAGACTACAGTAGGCCTATATGTTAAAATCCATGATACTATTAAGATGATTACAATATTACTGATCAATGTCAATTAAAGCACAATTATCCATAAATATTAATTGGACATTGTGTTAAGTTTGGAACTGTAAAACTGTTTTTTATTCACTGAAATCAAAGTGCTCAAATCAATTATTCATAATAGTACTCGTCTAAGGTATGTGACTGAAGAATGAATGTCGAAACACAACTACAGTATTACTGTCATTAGTACAGTATTTACATCACAGGATCAAATACTTTTTTTAAAACAGGAAGCTCTATATATTTATAGTGGCATTGAGCACTATTATCTGCTGATAGACAACTATATGTCATTATTATTATTACTAGTGATTATATCTATAATTTACTCTGGACACTGGCACGTCTACATTTCCACAACTAATCAATGGGGCATTTAATGATTTAATTATAGTTTTATCAAAAATCAAAAGCCAAAAAGAATAAATGAAAATATGAATTCCAAACTATTCAAAAGTTTTATCAATTTAAGAAAGATCTATCACTTTCAGTTTACAATCTATGTGGTGGGTTTTTCTTTGCCCTATACATGCAGTATAATTTGATGGTAGGTTATTGCAATGCGGCAATGGGAAGACAATATTAAATAGGAAAGAATCGCTGTATTTTGTTCGTCATATTGATCGCCAGTTAACAATAAGCTCAATAAGTTTCACCAGCGTTAGCAGACAATAGAACCACCGGATATAATCTTTTCAACCAATGGGGTGCGTCTTATATATTTTTGCATCTCATTATATGGAGCTAATTTGCATACCATATGCAAATCAGTTGTTCCGAGGTTCGCAGCCGCGCCATGCAAAACGTTGCTGAGAAAGCAAACTTTCAAAAAGCTGAAATTTCTTGTGATGTGTAGCTATAAAAAGCCTTGAATTAACATATAAAATATCTTAACATTCGTTTTATTTGTACTGTGAGCTATAGATAACTTTATCACCTATAAGGATTGGAAAAATGAATCTGAATGTAGTAAAAATATTGATCAAGAGTGTGTACATTTGGAGGTTATGAAAATTCTTTTTCAATAAATTTCAAAATGAAGGATTTTTCAGGGAAGCAACAACAATCCTCATCATAAACTATACCATAGAACATATAAAGTACCCATAAAATTCATCGGGCTTAAACCTTGACGATAGGTAGCAAAAACGTGAATTTGTGCACGAAGTAAAACCTTATTGGCATAGTTTGAAAAGCGATTGATTTCAAGTACAACTTTTAAACGCAGTTTAGTAACAAGACAACAAGCAAGGTCGCTAACTTACCTTGATGTTTTCTCTAACAGAATCGTCTTCACCAACCTCATGTATCATACCAGTAACCCATTTCTGCTCCCTTAAATCTGCAAATGGTTTACCAAAATGTGTTTCAACAGGAGTCGTAGCTCCATTTCGATTATGCGAAGACGTACAGTTTTCTCTTGGGTAAAAAACAACCCGCTTGCCAACAAGTTCTTGTCTGATTGGAAACATGGTTGAATATAACCTTTCTCATGTAAAAATGAAACCATTTATATATCTAATCATTCATTTTCTTCGTAGTATTGCGAGTAGTAAGCTTTTATTTGCATCTCTGCACATCCACCTCTTCGCTTCTTGCGTACAGAAGCATAGACAGGCCGAAATCCGAATCCACGAAAATGACGAGTGTACAAAATACTACTTCCCAGGCCATTCTGGGGTCAAAGGGGGGCGATTAATAAATCAATAAATTGGGGGCGATTTATTTACTTATTTGCGGAACCGCGGACAAATTTTTGGAATTTCATGTTGCGATTTGCGATGTTCAAAATAACTTTGTTATTTTGTCTGTCACAAGTAAAACATTACGATCCTTTAAATCAAAATTGGATGAACAAGATTTAAGTGCTTTATGCAAAGTCTATTAGTATTATTATGTATGAACTATATTCAATTAATTAACAACTTTTTTTCTACTTTTAATACCATTTATATTTAAAGGATATATGTAAGTGAAAGTCAAGCTTTCCTTTATATTCCAGTCAATATTATATTTTTTGGCAAATAAACCAACAACAACAACAACATTTATCATTGGTGGGCTAAGTAGGCAGAGAGGGAGGTAAATTAAATTAAAAAAATTGACAAACTAAATTTCTAAACAAAAAAATACTGAAAATTTACACATGTTTTCCTAAAAAATGGATGAAACCAACCTGTAGATTAGGTTATGTTCAATTTCAATAAAATACAATTACGTTGCCTAATTCTGACTGATGAAGTGATGCTGCACTTTAGAATTGAGGTTGCCGTATAGAGGTGCTTTAAATTGTTGTTGTCTACATCATGTTTTCTTTATGTACTACTACTGTTGATGTTTAAAAAAATTGAAAGATAAGATGATAACCAATATTTTAAAAAGCATCTTCAAATAGATATAAACACAAATAAGAAATGGGTTGAATCTTTATTTATCCACATTAGAAATTGATAGAAAATAATTATATATGCTTACTGTTTGTAGACTGATTTATATAATACTGTACATCATTGAAGAGGAACATTATACAATAAATATATCACTACTACTATAACTATAACTACTCTAATGCTATAAAAATGTATAGGGGAAAATGTTTTCTAATTGTTGTGTTTAGATGTGTAAATTGGAACACTTTGGAAACAATGAAATTGTTTCCCACTCTAACTACATGTTGTAACTGAAACTAAATGTTGCCGTTCAAAGTATCCATGCATATCATCATAAAAGGTCTACTGTTCCATCTTTGTTTCCGAATATAACAGTATGAGCCATGTCAATAAATAATCCTGTTTCAACAACACCTACAAAACAAAATATACATGTGTAAAATATGCAGCTGTCTTATTACTACTGCCTTACCATAATACCTGTACAGTAAACCATGTGAAAAACTTTCATTTGCAGACCTCTGTGCAAACAGCTCATGAACGTAAAAGAACAAGGTGGTAAACTGTACATCCATATATTGCTTATGATGGTTCATGAAGTTCATGAACAGACGGAACAGTTTGTGAACTCAACAATTTATTTTGCAGACGAAGTTCATCACATTATTTCAAACAATTCATGAATCAATTCAAAATCACTTATATGGGCAATTTGATGATCTTTGGTACACTTTGACTATCAAATAGTTATTGGAAATAGTCTAGAATTATTGAAAAACAGCTCAGGAGTTCATGAACAGCTCATGATGAACATCAAAATTGGCCTCAAATTTTCATGAACAGTTCATGAACTGGCTGTGAGAGTTCCTGAACTTTTCATGAACTTTTCATGAACTCGTGGACTGTTTTTTGCAGGGATTTGGTCAAAGTGTCCCTATGATTGGTTGAATATATGAAACTATGCTATTACACAGATGGAACATTTGCTACCGTGAGAGCTCATTGGAAGATTGACAATTGAGACAATAATTTGAAGCTGGTTAAGTTATCTGACTGATCAAATAAAAGGTTTTATGTTACCTGGTATCATCATTATATCTCTATTTAATTGCCTCCAATCAGAAATCTAAAACAAAGATGAATGCAAATAGACCTTTTGAATGCAAACTATGGATTCAATGATCACAATCAATGGTATATCCCATTTACCTCATTGAATTTAAAGTCAATTATAAAATTTCCATTATCAGTGACCAATGGACCCTAAAAAAGTAGAAAATTATAAAAAAAGATTGCAGAACAAGATACAAATATCAGGAACAATATGAAATGAAGGATACTATAATTTCTAGTTTTTATCCAAATTTTCAAATTTCATAGTTAAAAATGAAAGATAGAAAATGAGAGATCGTCTAAAAAGTCAACAAATTCTCAGGATTAAATATTCGGAAGGAGAAGAACTAAATAACCTGACAGTTTTCAAAATAGTACAAAAGTGAAATACATACTGCTTTGGATTTTGCTATTCTCAGCTGTGGTTTCAATCCCATTGTCTCCAGTTTTATAGACACTGGACGATATGCCATTGGAATAACTTCAACAGGAACACCTTTTTGCCACTACAAATATGGTATAAATTTGAAAGCTTTTTGATGATTATATCAATCACACGTCATTGCCCCTGCAAAAATAGTTCAGGAGTTCATGAACAGTTCTTGAGCAGTTCATGAACAGTTCATGAACGTTAAATGGCCTCAAACTTTTCATGAACTGTTCATGAACTGTCTGTGAGGGTTCATGAACAGTTCATGAACAGTTCAGGAAAATTGGAGCCATTTAACGTTCATGAACTGTTCATGAAATGTTCATTTACTCCTGAACTGTTTTTCGCAGGGGTGTAACCCGCTTAAGTGCACCAGGACAGATAAGCTTACTGGTTTTTACTCCTTCAAAATGAAGATCATCATCATCATAGAGAATATGCTCATAGCATTATTAAAAACCTTTGTTCCAATTCTTATGCACAGTTTTGTTTTAATAAGACGTCATTGGATTGAATAATTGAAACTGCTTTCAGCTCGTATTGTATTTTTAAACCATTAAACATTATTTGCACCTGAAAAATATTTGAGAGTTTGTGAATTGTTCACTGTAAACAGTTTATGAACATTATGAGCTATGCATGGATGCATTATATTATAAAAAGCTCATGATCAGATAAGGAGGCTTTATGGACAGTTAAATGGGCAAATTTTTATGAACTTTTCATAAACTGTAATATTGATCAATAATATGATAATGTACCTCAAAAATATTTCCGATTCAACAATTTTGCACTCCTAGCTTGATTGGTTTGCAAATGCTGCACTTCATTGGAAATATTTAATATGTTGAATCTAGTTCAAAACAGATTGGATTTTCAAACTGAAATCCTTACGCACAAATCTCATAAACGTTTCATAAACAATTCATGAACCGTTTATAAACAAGTTCATGAACATGAATTACAGATTGCGCAACTTTTCATGGACTATTTCAGAACTGTCCATGAAAAGTTGATGAACAATGGGAAATTCCGTGTCAATGAGCTCGCAAAGATTTTTTCACAGGTGTGTGCAAAAAGCAATCTGATGTAGACATCTAGAGTAAATGTGTCTTACATACTGATTGTGATTACATAAGGAAATTAAATCCCACAATCATATACCTGTTCTCCAAATTTCATTGACTTTTTGCTGAAAAAATAAATATATTAACCATGGAGTCATAGTCTGCTGATTAAATTATGAGAAAAAATATTTCAATGACATAAAATAGTTATGAAAACTCTGTAGCTATACAATGTATCCAGTTTGAGTGCATTAACGCTTACTATCCCTTGCATGAGTTCATGAACTCCTGAATTGTTTTTCACAGGGTAACATTGAAACCTTAAATTGTAACTAGAAAATATCATTGTGGTCAAATCCTTGTAGCAAATTCAAATTTCAAGTGTATATTGTGCAAAAATAATTATAACAAAATGAACAGCAAAAGAAGAATTCTAAATCTGAACTCCCACAAAAGATACATACTGTACTGTAGAACATTTTTATTACATTTAGCTATGTGGTCTAGATAGACTGACAAAGATATACAATACATTCTATTTATTACATAATCAGTGTTATATCGAGCATCCACCACTGCGAAAAGCTGTATTTAAAACTGTTAATATTAACGTAAAAATATGATAGTTTCGCGTACGGAAATACCAATTTTAACAATCAATGAATTTGATTTGTTACTGTTACAACTTGATTCCTTTGTAAATGTTTCTATTAAAATTCAGAGTATGTTCTTGTTTTCAATTGAACATTTGGAAAGATCGAAAGGTTTGAAGCTGTACAAGCCCCTGACGACGAAAGGTCTGAAGACAAAGACAAAGATTGGCATCCTCAAAATATGTTTCTTCGCAATATTTAGTTTTCTAAGCTTTATTGCCTGCATTGTCTTTTTAAAATAGAATGGTTGTTTGAAATAGAAGTAAATTCAAAGTAAATTTTATATTAAACCTAGCTTGTGAGATACCACTTTAAAAATTTAAAAAAAGATCATCTCTTTAGTTTTTAAATTAAATTTCAAACTACAGGATTACACATTATTTGAAGAAAGAAGCAAACCTATCAGGTGTTTTGAAGTTTTGATTGTGAATGTTAACCACATTAAAACCATATATACCTTTGATCTGCTATAACAATGAAATGTTTAGCACATGATGCAACAATCTTCTCTTGTGTTAAGCATCCCCTAAAAAAAAAACACAATCATATAACCTCAAAGAGCAATCATGTTGTAAATGTATATAGGCCTACAGTCAAACCTGTTATAATGGTCACCTTTATAGAGCGGCCACTGGTCTATAGTGGTCACTCTTGATATGTCTAACATGGTATTTTCTATTCAATTAACTCTGTATATAAAGGCCACATGTGTATAGCGGTCAATTTATCTATTTCTCATAGCTGGCTGTTATGTACAGGTCTCACTGTAATTCACCATCTATCTAAATCAGAAAAATGAATAGTCCTAACATCTAAATCAGAAAATCAATCCAAAAATGCACATTGAAATAATTAACAATGTACAGTCAAACCTGTTATAACAGTCATCTCTATACAGCGGCCACCTGTCAATAGTGTTCACTCTTTCAATGTCCAAAATAGTATTTGCTATTGAATCAAACCTGTATATAAGGCCACCTGTCTATAGTGGTCAATTTATCTACCTCTCTTAGCTGGCCGTTATGTACAGGTTTCACTGTACCAGTTTATGGTAGAGATCATGCAAGTTATTGGTACTCAGGTATCTTAATTCAAATATATTTTGGAACAATCCCTGCTTCTGCTAGATCCTTTGATCACTGTTCTTCACCTACTCTTGAAGAGACTGACATATGTTGGGATTAGTCATTGAAAGTAATTAAAAATAAAAGAAAGATAAACAAAGCAATCACATTCATGATTATAAACATAAAAACTCAAAATTAAGGAATGCATATTTAATTGTTCAAAGTTATATCAGATAGTGAAACATGTTTGCCACTTGAAGTGTTAAATGTCAAGTTCAAAGCTCTATGCATTATGTGATCATCATAGCTACTCACCCACCACCTTTGATACAATTTAAATCTTTGTCTACTTCATCTGCTCCATCAATAGCAATATCAAGCTAGAATATCAAAAAGGAAAAACTACTAGAAAAAAATCATGAAACACATCATAAAGAATATTTCAAACTATAGAAGTGGCCAACATTAAATTCCAAAATTATCATTTATTAATTCCACATCCTGTCAGCCATTTCTAGAAAAAAATGTCTCATATAGTGCAATGCAACAGCTGTGATGCTGAAACAGTCAACAAATGGGAGCAGGTCCTGAATAAATGACGATGATGATGATGATAATGATGATGATAATTTTTTTTCATTATTTCAGGACATTATAGTGATTATAGCTCTATATATACTGAGGTACCCTTTTGGATATAACAGCATTGTGCCCAATTGTGCCCATGGATGTAATGTTGTTGTTTGAAATTGAAATGAATTGTAGGCTACAGGCCACTGCGAAAAACAGTTCATAAACAGTTTGTGGACGTTAAATGGTCCCAATTTTCTGAACAGTTCATGAAAATCGAGGCCATTTAGCATTCATGGACTGTTCATGAAAACCTGAACTGTTTCTCACAGGGGTCTTTTTTAACAAACATGCATAATTAGTGTGTCACAGGGTGATAGGTTTTTGCAGTTTTTTTGCCCCCGACTAAACTGCTAGACATGAATGTTGTAGAACTCCAATCACAATGATATAATGTATTCCAAATCAATAATTAAAAGAAAAAAGAATGGTTTGAGTTTCACACTCCTAAATAACCTTCAAGATCGACCACAAAAAATATTTTTTGAATTCATGAATTCTCCGTAAACACGTTACAAAAAATTTAGGCCTATGAATGTTAAAAGGCCTGAGCATTTTTATGAACAATTCTGCAGAACCGCAATTATGAAGGAGTCTTTTTAAGGCTATTATTGCAGTTTTATCACCAATGTGAAAAACTCGGAACTCCTGTGAAAAACAGTACAGGAGTTTGGGCCATTTAACGTTCATGAACTCCTGAACTGTTTATTACAGGGGACTGCATAACAAAATATAATTTCTCTCTGGATGATGAGAAAAGCTATGGTTATACCAAGGGCTGTTGAAGTAAGGAGCTGTGCATATTTGAGTAACAGAGATACATTTACAAGATTGTCGCTGAACACACTGTATGCATCTGATTTGAGTTCATGAATAGATTGCTATATAATTTATCAGTTCAATTCAACTAAAACTCCTACAAACCTTTGGTGTCTGTTCAAGATCACTGAGCACAAGTCCATGCTCCAAAATAAGCTGACGAGCCTAAAAACAAATAAAATTCACTGCCTGATAATTCTACTGACATTTAACAATTATTAAACAAGATTGAGTGTGACACTGAGAATTATCAGGCCGATGAAGATAACACGTGCCAAGGCCTGATAGATTCTCAGTGTCATAATTGTTGGATAATTGTTTCATTATTAATCCATATCTTGATCAATTCCATGAATTATTTAAGAACAGCCGCCTTATAAGAGATATTACGAATTCATTCAAGACGTTTGTTTAAATACGAGTTCATTATTTAGAGACTTAACGTGATCAATTTCACAGTAGAACTTGTTTCAAAATACAGTAGAAACTGCTTATAGCGCACCTTTCAAAACGGATCAGTGTTTATAATGTAGCAAATTTAAATGATATTCCTGGTGAAATTGGTATCTTTCTTCTTATAAAATAATTGGCTATAATGCACATCGACTATAGCATACTTTTTGAAAGTTTCCAAGGGTGTTGTAATAGACAGTTTCCACTGTATGTTCGGGGTCTGACAAAAGGCTCAGCCTTCAAGAATCCTAGAGGCATTTCAACATTTTCTTCTGGATGTTTTGTGGACGTTTGAGCAATAAATAATTAAAAAGTCAATTTTCTTCTGAACTTGCTCTAACCTTCCGGATTCTAGGATTCCAGGATTCCTACTTTTGTCGGACCCTGTGTATATAGTTAGGGACAATCACAGTCATCTACTTGCATAAGTCTATCCTTGCACAATTTGATAGCATTACAAAAATTCACTATCTGATGATGACAGTGGACAGAATTGTTTAAAATAAGTGGTCAAAAGATCTTTACAAATATTGGAGAAAATCTATTTTCAGAGGGAGAAGGGTATTTTCGCGTGTTGTGATCAGCTGTTTTGGGGTGTTGTGATTCGTGAATTCAATTTTTTTTCTTCTGTGATCTGTGATTGAAATTATCACATTCCCACATGAAATCAGAAAATATATGACAAATACAAGCGGTTACAGTTGATTTGATGATGTACAACCAATGTTTGGCATTCTTTTTGGTTTTAAATGCTATAAAAGTGTTATTTTTACACATACAATTAAGCAATTAAAAATTACGATTAAGTAAAAGTATCCGTAAAATTATCAATCTTGCAAGTTGCAACTGTTTGTTTTTATATTTTTCTTAAGATGATATATATTTTGTCTTCTACATGACTTCAATAGTCCCAAAAAACCCTGAAAATTTTTTGCTCACTACGTTTGCAACTTTTTTAAATATACACATACTCGCATTTTGAAAATGTGTGTCTTCATTTCTTGCAGAATATATACAGTTCAGTAGCCTACCTACCTACCAGCCCCCCCAGTTCGGAGGTAGCTACCCCTGCGAAAAAAATCTATGAGTTCATGAACAGATCATACACAGTTCATGAACATTTTTTTGTTGGTTCATGAACAGTTCATAAACAGTTCATGAACATTTTTTTGTTGGTTCATGAACAGTCACAAAGAGTTTATGAACATTTCATGAAACGATTCATGAACTGAAATTGCCCAAAAGTTCATGAACAGTTCATGAACTTTTGGGCAATTTCACGTTCATGGACTCATGAACTTTTTTCCGCATGGGTATTTACAGGAATGAGGTGCCGTAAGGGTCACAGTAATCATAATTGTCCAGCCATTTTGCTATAGCTACTGTATCAGACTACAAATCATTCGAAATTTACAAGTAGATCTCATTAAAGTTGGTATAAAACTCTGTCTGTGATTTTGAAGAGTTCGCTTTCGTGATTCGTGAAAGTTAATATTTCTCATTGTGGTAACCCACTCTTTTGAGTTTTGAAACATGATCACATACTTATCAAGCCAAGCTCATTTCATGATCACATACTTGAAAAGATGTTGGGACACATCTCAGCTTCAGATCACCTTTGCGAACTCTGTTTGCTACAAAGATAAATGAAAGTACATGTCTACAAATGTATAGCATTTCTTTAAAATGTTGTTTGATGTGTTCTCTAAGATCTTTTATTCAATATACTGTGAAACCTGTATATAACGGCCAGCTACAAGAGATAGATAAATTGACCACTATAGACAGGTGGCCTTTATATACAGGTTCAATTCAATAGAAAATACTATTTCAGACATTGCAAAAGTGACCACTATAGACATGTGACCACCGTATAGAGGTGACCGTTATAACAGGTTTGATTGTAATATATTTTATTCTTATCCTTTTAATTTCAAATTTATTTAGAGATACTATGAGGGACTTAATAAAAGGCTGGAAATCATACCGTAAAACAGATAGGGATTTCTGATTTCTTATATGGAAAAATTGAATTAAAATGATATAAGCATCCACATTATATAATTCTGGCATTTGCATAATGTTCAAATGTTGGCCTACCAATGTGTTTGACAGCATAAACAATTGTTGATCCACTACCAATGCCCACAGCTTGGTTATCCTTGAAAATTGAAAACAAAATCATATAACAAAATCCTTAACTGTATACATGTTAGCTTGAAAAAGCAGTTTTTATTTCATTCAAAAGGTAAATTTTCAATTACTTTGTAAAGCAATTGGGTCATTATATCACACAAAAGAAAAGTCAGACCTGATTTACAGTGTTTAACAGTATAAAATTGCACCCTGCAATAAAATTCATTTAGTTCATTAAATTTCCATAAAAACAATTATGAGCTGTTTACGGACACCTTGTAAACAGTTCATAAACTGTTCATGAATGTAGCCTAAATGGCGCTCTTTTTTAATGATTTTTTCCCAATTTCACATTCGTGAACTGCTTTTTAAAGGGAACCAAAAGTGAGAATTCTAGATGCCGGAAGGCTAAAGAAAATTCAGAAGAAAACTGACATTTTAATGTTTTATGGGCCAAACTTCAACAAAGAAATTCAGAAGAAAACTGACATGTTAATGATTATGGGCCAAATTTCAACAATGAAATTAGGAAGAAAATGTTAAAATGTTCTAGGATTCCAGAAGGCTAAATCTTTTGTCTGAAACTGTTGTGATGAGTATGTTATGATGACGTCATCACTCATCAAACAAAATGCAATGAAGCATGACAATTTGAGTAAGAATTAGAAAAGTTAAAATTTGCACTGAGGGGATCAGATCATTAATGGTATACCTCTACAATTCTAGCCTAGGCTATATCTATCAAATATCAATGAAATTAGAGCAGCCCAATTTTGAATTTGTTCCTTTAAGACTCACTGTTGCCGTAAAACAATGTTGAAAAAATATGTTACTACCCCTGCTAAAAAGTTCATGAACAGTTCATGAACTGTTCATGAAGATTCACAGGGGTAATAATATCACAGTTTGAAAGTTCAATTTTTTTTCCGCAAAATAAGTTTATTCATAAAATATAATAATTCTAGCACAACGGGATCGTATCTTGGAAAGTGAAAGGTTAAGCAATCATGAAATGCTTGACACCCAGCTGTGAAAATAGTTCATGAACGTTGAATGGTCCAACTTCATGAACATTCAAGAACTGTCTAAACGGTGTTCGTGAACGATTTAAATGGTGTCCATGAACTTTTTGAATAGTGTTCATGAACTGCCTCAAGGGTGTTCATGAACTGTTTGAATGGTGTTCATGAATGGTTTAAATGGTGTTCATGGATGGTTTAAATGGTGTTCATGAACTGTCTAAACGGTGTTCGTGAACAATTTAAATGGTGTTCATGAACTTTTTGAATAGTGTTCATGAACTGCCTCAAGGGTGTTCATGAACTGTTTGAATGGTGTTCATGAATGGTTTAAATGGTGTTCATGAACTGTCTAAACGGTGACATGAACTGTTTGAATGATGTTCTATGCCTTGAGGTCAATGACCTCTTTACATTGACCTCTTTAAGAAAACAGATTATCAAAGCAGAAGTTAATCAAATACTAAGCACGATCAGGGTAGAATTTCCCAACTTTAGATGTAGAATGACATTGCTTCTTACATACTTTATACAACTGTGTTATGTCATTTTAATTTCAAGTTCTATGGTCTCAAACACGCGGCGATATTGCAGGCTAGGCTTAATGTTAACTACTAACAATCTTTTACAGAATTGACTTAAGAAATAAGAAATAAGAAGAAGAATAATAAGAATTAGAATAATATTAGGTGTGGGTCAATTTGGATTTTTTCGGGATCGATTAATTGCGGACAAGAACTGATTCAGAATCGATAAATCGTTCAAAAACAATATAGCAACAGCATTTTGAAATGAATGGCGATGGCTTGACTTGATGTAGATGTCATTGTGGGTGTGAGATCGCGTTTTGGTGGTATGTGGTTGTTAAAAAATATGGAAGAGCAGAGGAAGAGCTAGGTTGAATTTAATTTTATGAGGGAACATTAGTTGATGGGAGGTTATTTGATCTTTGACAGAAAGTCAATCAAGATGACTTTGCATGTCAGAGATACGAGTGCGATAATTACAACAAAGTACTGTCCTCATTTCTCTGTTCTGCAACCTCTGGAGACGATCAAGATATTCAGCTTTGTAGTTCCCCATACGACAGTGCAGTAGTCAAAGTGCAGCAAGACAATTGAGTTATAAATTGGTTTGGCGAATATATGGAATAAAATACCTGATGTACTTTAGCACCCCTCAAGTTTTAAGTTTTCTTCAACAGTTTGTTTACAAAATGTTGAAAATTCAAAATAGGTGAATTCAGCAAATTTCAATTTTCTTTCACACCTCGTTGTATTGTTCTTCGATTGGCCGACCAACCAACACCTGACTGTAACTCACATGATACCAAGGTGTGCTGTGATTGGGTGCACCATATTTTTGGTTTCTGGCACACTTTTTAACCTTTTCAATCTGAGGATTAGCTCAGATGGCAAAGCAACCGAACTTCAGATCAGATCATATCTGATCGACTGTGGCTCAAATCCCTTAAGGTCAACTCAGCCGTGACTTTATCTGAAACATCAAATGAGTACCATCTTCTGATGGCGGATGGAATGGTCCAGAGGGAATTGGACTTGAGTAGCTGCGGCGCATCCGTTGCGCATTGAAAATCAAGACCTATCTGCCATGAAATCTGTTGAAATTGATCTGCAGTGTCGCGGCTGAGATCAACAAAGAGCGTTTAAAATAGTGATGGGTCGATCCAGTTTTTTGGGGATCGATGAATCGATTCAGAATCGATTAATCGTAATAAAACAATAGTTCTATTGTTTTCCGAGTTTTTTGCGTCATCAGAGACTGAAAGTTTGAAAAACGTTTTACGGCTTTTGAATTTCATTTCTTCGGAAATTATTCATCATAAGGTTTGCATCAATGGCGTTTTCTCTATCAAATCAAAATGAACTCATTTCAAATATGTTTGTGAGAATTTTATTATGTTATTTTGTATTTCACTATGAATTTTTTCAGTCGCGTGTTTTAGTTTTTCGTATAAAGCGCTAGTATATTTTGATTTCGATGCCATTTTCTTCATTGAAAAAAATAGAATAATATGCAAATATTGGATCAAATTAATTATTCTAAAATAAACTGTGTTTATGTTTAGATTTAAGAGCATAAATTTGAATGGTTTGAATTAAAATAAACTTTTCGTATTCCAACGTGTTTTCGGACATGTTTTTATCATAACGCTGGAAAGGTGGGTGATGACTTCTTCATGATAACAATGACAATATCAAAAATGGTGTCAAATAGCGTGGCAAATAATTAACGGAGTTGAATTACAATGCTTCGTGATGTAAACAAATATTAAACGACCTATTCAAGGAACGCTTTATTGCGAAGAAATATTTCAAAAAAGCTTTGTTTTCAACAAATAAGATCTACATTTAGAAAGAACAGAGCACAATATAAATAAACTATTTTATTGTACAAAAAGACCCTAAAGAAACAATAAGTTTTCATTACGATTTATCGATTCACAATTTCATAATCGATTCACAAAAAAATAATCGATTAGTCGATTAATCGATGGATCGGACCCATCACTAGTTTAAATCATTGCTCTCAGCAAAAAACCTCTCATCTAGAAATAGAGGAGTGGTACGGGTGCCTTCGGTAGGGTGACACTGTCTACATTTACTTTTTTTAACCTTCAGTTTTATTAGGCCCGCACTGGAGCATTGCGCAGAAATGAGGGCCGTGATGGAATGAGGCTAATGAGATATATAGTGGCCTATAGTTGTTATTTGAGGCTCAATGTTCAGATAGACTGTTTTCTGATAAAAGGGTATTTAAAAGGGTTTTAAAGTCTTCAAGGCCCCAACATATAACAAGAGTTTACCTGCCCCTGGCTTGTATAAGAAGGTTGTCAATGACCGACTGATCGGAATATCGCAACGGGCCAATAGAGGCCTTCCAACGTGAGCCCGAACAATAGGTCCCAGTATAGACTGGCACGAGATAATATGGCTTGAGCTATTTATAGTTCTTACCAAATATTGTTACATATTTCAATCATTCCACATTTCATTAATCCGAAAACAGGTCCATAATGAAATTTAGGCTACCATTATAACAATTTATTTTATGGTTTCGTTTGGCTGACTCTGAGAGGTTAGACATACATACTAAACGAACTAAGGAGCAGCAGCATTTATTTTTGCGCCTGAGCGGGCCCTTCTGGCCTGAAGAGTAGGCCTATTACTATTAACTATACCTTCACAAATTCGTCAACAGCTCTTATTGCAGCAGCCTGTTTTCCCTCCTCCATAGTTCCACTAAATCTTCCTGAATACCTCTTTTGAAATAAACAGCGTATTGCTTTTAAATTTAATGGTGTAGATATTTCAGCAATGTTATTGTAAGCAGAAGTACGATAAAGGATCACCAACTTGGCCATGCCATGTTACTTATGACTGAAAGTGAGACTACATTACGTCACTTTATGAAGCCTCGGATATAACCATAGACTTATTATACTATTATTATACCATACACTATTTTTTGCTATTAGATAATATCTAATATTATTTATATTATATATATATCTATTATATTATATATTATATTATATATATATTATATATATTATATATATATAATATAGATATTTTTTACAGATTAAATTGCCTGATGATCGCCTTGGCGTGAAACTAATAGTAGCAAATATGAATGTCTGATTTTTTCGTTTATTAATTATTAAACAGCTCTGCAATTATGGCATCGAGCACTATTGAAACAGCAAAGACAACACAAGTACCTTGATATTACTAAAATTCAATTAATGATGTAAACATATTTCAAAGTATCTGAATCAATAGATAATTATGATAGCGTGATTATTCATACAAATTGAAGTGTAATAATCCATTCAAATGTTACAAAAATTGCGTGTTCAGCTAATTAATACCCGTTAATTCATTTACGTAGCTGCTAATCATGTCCCCAATCGGATTGAACACATCCATTGTCTAGACAAATCTATGATCTTCAAATGATTGAAATTTGATGACGATCAGTCTTCCAATGCGCTCACAATACTTTATTTCCTTCACTCCATTTGCTTGTTTCCTAATATTTTAAATGGACTTTTGAAAACCTGGTGAGGCCAACATGGCGGATATTCTTTGCGTTTTTCGAAATTTCGAGAAATTTTGGCGGACATTCGATTTTAGGGCTTGTTAATGGATGACGTCAGAAGTTAGCGGTCTAGACGTTCTAATAAGTCTATGGATATAACTGTCAAGTAGACATGTAGCCTTCGTGCAGACGTGTCATTCTCAGTGTCCGACCTCTTTCAAGTAATTTGCAAGTAATTTGATGTCTTTAGCCAAATGCTCTATCCAAATGCGGGCTCCAAACCGGGCTCGATGATTCCAATAATGGGCCTGGCATATGTTTTAAAGGCAGACAAAAGCAGATATAAATTTTTTGAATTAAAACATTTAATAGTAAGTAAACTGTAATAGATTGAGACGAGAGAAACGAGACGAGCTGATCAGTAAGATGTACATTGGTATACAGCAGTTAACAATGAAACTATAAGCTATACATTGCTGGCTTGACGAGACATGAGCTAGTATTAGATGTAATACATGCATAGACATAATAGATATAGACCGCTGATGGGGTCACGTGACGCGTGGCACTCATGGGCAGCCAAAATGGTAGACACATGCGCCCAATAGTTGCAGTTGTATGTTGTAAACTGACCGCAAAAGTCTAAATTCCAATACAATTTGATATTTGAAGTAGACACAAAGTGCTTGAATTGATTTAAATCGCTGCATATATCTATTTGTCTTGCTTTTGAACATTTTTAATATGGTTTTAATGATACGGAAACATTGATTATAATAAAAATTTGCATATTTTGATATTAATTGGTATCCGCTACGCTTGTTTTCGATGGTACTGCTGGTTATGAGGCTTAATTTGTGGCTATATTCATCAATCTTAGACTTTATAACTATTATCACTATGGGGTGTAAAATATTTGGATATTTGGTGAATTAAATTTGAATATTTTTCGTAGCATTATTGCAATTTGTTTGTTATTGTTTCAATATCAACTTTTCTACACTCATTCTGCGTCATGTGTTTTGCTCTAACCAGCAGTAAACATGCACCTTGTCATGTAAATACAGCTTGGATGATTAATAAATGTTGAATCTGAGCAAACTCTGAAATGTTGATGTCTTATTGTTACAAAAGCGGCGATTATATCTACTTACAAAATTGGAATATTTCAGTAAAAATTTGATAAAATAATTGAGCAGATTTGATTCGAAATTGAGTGATACACAACAAAATTGTTAATTTCAATCATATTTAATTGCTTTAAAAGTAGCTCGAAATAATCCGGCTCATCTATTCTTTTATTTTCTAACAACAATATTGGGTCAAAACACTGCTTTCCCCGCCACTTTGGGAGCATGTGTCAGCCATTATGGATCCCCATAGGTGCTACGTTTTAAGCCCGTTTTCGAACGCCATCAGCAGTCTATATCTATTATGTCTATGAATACATGCCCTATTTTGGAGCTTGATGACTATTAAACTAAAATTATCTTAAAAAATGAAGTCATAGATTGATTAGTCATGTTGGAGGTTTAGATATACGACCACTGCGACGTTTGGAGGCTCGGGGCAACATGATTGAGATTGACATCTGGAGTTTG
This sequence comes from Haliclystus octoradiatus, assembly GCA_916610825.1. Lineage (NCBI taxonomy): Eukaryota > Metazoa > Cnidaria > Staurozoa > Stauromedusae > Haliclystidae > Haliclystus > Haliclystus octoradiatus. The sequence goes on along the minus strand of OU744452.1, from coordinate 10,975,864 downwards.
ATCTTCAGTGTAGGGATGTTGTGGACCATAGTAACGGCGAAGATATCGACGGTTGCACCAATAGAGCCTTCCTGTTTCTGACTTTACCCGATAGCTTGTTCCATTGGGGTCTTGAGAAATGTTTTCAGCAACTCTGTCCCATCTTCGTGTCACTTTGGATTCTGAATCCGAACAAAATCTCCAGCTGTGAGAAAGTTTAATGACTTGGTGTGGTGGTCGTAGTATTTTTTTGCCTTGGCCCGTTACGTGACTGCTTTTTTGTCAGCAGCAATCAGCCAGTCATTTGAAAACATGGACGGAGGTTTATTCGAATTCTGGATCGCAAAGGTTTACCAAGCAGACTTTGTGCAGGGCTTAGTCCATCATTCATTGGAATGTTTCGATACTTAAGGATTGCTTTATAGATACTGGAATTGTGGATATTTCCATTTGATATGACTTTGGCAACAATTCCCTTCATGGCCTTGACAGCGGCCTCGGCATATCCGTTTGCAACACGATGGTATGGATAGGATGGATTGGGGTGGATAGCCCAATCAGTACAGAATTTTGAAAACTTGAGGCTACTGAATTGAGGTTCACTGTCGGTTGTAAGATGGACATGAACTCCCATTGTTGATAACCATCCCAGAAATAAATTGATTACAGCATCAGTGTCAACACTTTTGCCGCAGTTTCCCACCATTGGCCAGCCAGTAAATTTGTCAGTTATGACTAGGTCTTGTGTATTGGAGGCTGTTACAGGCCAGCATGTTAAATTTGACCGTAGCTCCTGTACAGAAATTGAAATTTTATAAATACAGTACCACAAGAAGTCTAATCCTCTTGAATTCCAAATGATTACTATAGAAATCAATGCTCTGTCAGCTAATGGGGTTATTGTTCCTTCAAGCCACCAGAATTGTGAATTTATCTATCTCATCTAATTTTATCACGGGTAAAAAAGATGGCTCTAGTAGATTGATTCTAAACTTGAAAGGCTTAAATAACAATGCAAAGTATTACCACTATTAAGATGGATACTACAATGCACTGTTACCCGTCTAATGACCAGTGGTTGCTTTATGTCCTCAATCGACTTGAATGATTCCTTCTACATGGGAGCGATTGCAGATTCACATCAGAAATTTATTAAATTTCTACGGGATGAAAAACGTTTTCAATATACATATTTACCTTCTGGCCTATCAAATATACCCAAGAAAATTTACAAAATTATTAAAATCTCCGATATCATACCTTAGAAATCAAGGTTTTATATCAGCAGCTTACATAGATGATTTTCTAATCGTGGAAGCAGCATATGATGAATGCTGTCAAAAAGTGATGATACAACTGATGCGTCTATGACAGGCTGGGGTTGCTGACTACATTGGTTACTTTAGTATGGAGGTGTGCCATTTTGAGAATTTTACTGGCACCCCAAATATTGCAGGTTATTCTGGAAATGATACCTCCAAAACTTGCCATAAATGGAATTGTTGAATATTTTATATTATCCAATTGGGCACCTCACAGCACCGTTCTAGGCATCTCAAAATATACCAAATTTACCCCTGGAAATCGGACATTTCGCAGCATAGTAAAAATTTGATTCCCCCAAAGTGCCAGATCATAACATGCTATTTTAAACTACTAACGCATCCAAAACCAAAACATCTCATTTTGCTGTCATATTCATAATGTATGCATATTTATTCAGAATTTCTTGAAAGGGACACGTTGCTGTGTTGATTGATGATTAACTATAAATAACTATGATCGACTAAATGATTTTATGCAAACTTTTTCACTTTTTATACTTGTAACACACTGAAGTCTGTTCCTGTTGATTCCCATCGGCACCATTTCTCCAAAGTATTGAAATGTTTTTGAATTCATATAATGTTCTCAGCATTGAATGAAGTTGAAAAATTATTTTGAATGCTAGAAATATACAATTATTATTTATCACAAATCATACGCTTTTGAATTAGATATACTGAAATTTAAGTTAATTAAATGTTGATCAACCATAAGAACAAGACACGCTATTTCAGTTTCGAAACTGTAGCAAAATATTGTGTCGTGTTTTTATCGCTGATCGAACATAGTGAAATTAGAATACGTCTATCGAGCTGGCCGCACCACTTCCGTCGATGCAGCTCATTTTGGTCTTAAACGTTTGATCACAGCCTGATCAAACTTGATTAGTATGTTATACTTTTTGAACAGCTTTGATCAGCGAGTTATAAGCAAATTCAAGATGTACGGCTGGCTCAACACCGAATATCCGAACGACATAAAATAAAAAACCGAATTTGGTATCAAAAGTTTGATCAGGAACTGATCATTACTGATCAAAACGTTTTTTCTATAATTATAATTATTAAGCGTGCAATCGGCAATTTAGCTTCTGGTGCGGCCAAATCAGAGAACTCTGAGAATTTGGTATCAAAAGTTTGATCACGAACTGATCATTACTGATCAAAACGTTTTTTTCTATAATTATAATTATTAAGCGTGCAATCGGCAATTTAGCTTCTGGTGCGGCCAAATCAGAGAACTCTGAGAATTTGGTATCAAAAGTTTGATCACGCCCTGATTGTTATGAAATTCTGTTGTTTACTAATAGGAGGCTGCTGCTCATAATTGTTAGAGAGGCTATTTAATCACGCCTCTCACCAGCTGCACATGTTCATTTGTTTTATTAGTCTTTTGTGTTTAATAAAGCCTAGTTCCAAACTATGGTCTATTCTATTCTATAATAATTTATTAAACACAAAAGTATTTGTTAAATCTTGCTATTCAAGCCACATCTGAAATTTCATCAATGGAGAAATTTCTGAAACCAGAAAGATTCTGTGCAGAACCAGATTCTACAAATGCCATGCGGGCATGGAAGCATTGGCACAGAACATTTACGAATTTTTTGGACTTACTGGCCTAGAATACTCCAGATAAGTTGAATACTCTGATTAATTATATTTCACCCAGTATATTTGAATATATATCTGATTGTCCTACATATGAACTCGCTATTACAACGTTGGAAGGTTTATATATAAAGAAACCCAATGAAATATATGCTAGGTATTTATTAGCTACTCACCGTCAGCAATCTGGTGAGTCTATTGATCAATTTTTACAAGCATTGAACTTGTTGAGCAAGGACTGTAATTTTGTAGCTTTAACTGCAAACCAACACAGAGATGTTTCTATAAGAGATACTTTAATAAGTGGTCTTCAATCAAATATTATTAGACAACGTCTACTGGATAATAAAGTTCTAGATCTTGATACTGCCATAAATTTATCTCGCTCTTTAGAAGTTGCTCAAGAAAATTCTGCAATTTATATAAACAGTATAGTAGGCCCGGCACAGATTCTCTTTTCGTTGCATCGTGTAATTTAGATCAACTGCCTGCTTTAACTGAAAATGAGCAAGCTTCTGCAGCTGCTTCAACTAAATCGGATAACAAATGTTTCTTTTGTGGTAATAATCGCCACCAGCGTCGCTATTGTCCTGCTCGAGATGTAACATGCAATGAATGTAACAAGAAAGGATACTTTTCTAAAGTTTGTATTTCTAAAACTGCTCTAAATGATTCAAATTCAGCTGCAATACAATCAACCACGCTTGCCAAAGTTGGACAAAACACTACAGTGGAACGATCCGCTACTATAGAGGGTATAACTACCAAAGCATTACTAGATACAGGCAGCGGATAGAACATTATTTGCTCTACACTTGTCAAACAACTAAAGCTAATGGAATGGCCAAAGAATTTTACGGTATACATGGTTTCGACTGTATTAAATTTGAAGGTTGAAAGTTTGTCACTGTAAATTTGACTGTAGAAGGAGAACATTATACTAACATTAATTTATCAGTTCTACCAGGACTCTGTTCTCAAATTATATTAGGAACTGAGTTTCTCAAACAGCATGAAACAGTAAACTTCAAATTTGGTTGGGATAGAGCTCCTCTTAATGTTTGTGCACTTACTGCTATTTCTACCAATCCACCTAAGCTATTTGCTAATGTTACAAAAGATTGTAAACCAATTGCAATTAAATCAAGAAAATTCACATCAGATAATCAAAGATTTATCTCTGCTGAAATACAGAGCATGCCCAGAGAAGGTATAATAGAGCCCAGCAACTCTCCCTGGAGAGCACAAGTGCTTGTCACTACTAATGAGCGTCATAAAAAACGGTTAGTAGTAGACTACTCTCAAACTATCAATAAATTTACACAGCTTGATGCCTACCCTCTACCCAAAATCAACGAACTAGTTAATGATGTTGCCAAGTATGAAGTCTTCACAACCATAGACCTTAAATCTGCATACTACCAAATACCTATTCATGAGGATGATAAAATTTATATAGCCTTTGAACTTTGAAGAAGATGGAAGTCTTTATCAATTTTGCAGGATTCCTTTTGGAGTTACAAACGGCGTCGCTTGTTTTCAGCGCATCATAAACCAATTAATAAAAGAGCACGAGATAAAAGATACTTTTGCATATCTAGACGATATTACTGTATGTGGTATTTCTCAAGAATCCCACGATGAGAACCTCAATAAATTCTTATCTTTCGCACAAAAACACAACTTAACTATTAATGATACCAAAAGCAAATTTTCATGTTCTTCAATAAATCTGCTTGGTTATTCAATATCAAAACACAAAATAAAGCCTGATCCGGAACGCCTGGAGCCACTAAACAAATTACCCTACCTTCGTCCAAGCGTGAACTTCAAAGAGTTCTTGGTCTTTTCTCATACTACTCGCAATGGATTCCAAGATTTTCTAGTAGAATCCGTCCACTCAGCCAGAGCATTGCATTTCCATTAAGTTCTGAAGCAGAAGAAGTCTTCAAAGAGCAAAAATCAATCATCAAAGATGCTGCACTTTATTCAATAGATGATCAAACTCCTTTCGTTGTTGAAACAGATGCATCTGATTATGCCATTGGAGCCACGCTTAATCATGGAGGAAAGCCTGTTGCCTTCTTCTCAAGAACGTTAACAAAAAGTGAACAAGGACATTCGTCAATCGAAAAAGAAGCTTACGCCATCGTCGAATCTATTCGAAAATGGCGCCATTACCTGTCCGGACGACATTTCACACTGTTAACAGATCAACAATCTGTAGCTTTTATGCTTAATTATCAGCAGAGTTGAAAAATCAAGAACGATAAGATCCAAAGATGGCAGATTGAGCTTTCTTCATTCAAATTTGACATTGTATACAGACCAGGGGCAGAAAATGCTCCTGCAGATACTCTCTCGCGAATAAGATGCTCAGCAACATATTCAACCACATCATTACAAAACTTACATAATAGTCTGTGTCACCCAGGTATAACCATGGTATAACACGGATGGTTCATTTTATTAGGAGCAGAAACCTTCCTTACTCTGTTGAAGATGTAAAACGCCTAACTGCATCGTGCCCTACTTGCTGTCAATGTAAACCAAGATTCTTTAAGCCTGATGAAGCCCATTTGATAAAATCAACTAAGCCATTTGAAAGAATAAACATCGATTTTAAAGGACCTTTGCCATCATCAACAAGAAATAAATATATCCTGACTATTATTGACGAATATTCAAGATTTCCATTTGCTTATCCATGTCCTGATGTTACTGCTGGAACAGTAATCACTTGTCTTCAGCAATTATTTTTCATATGCGGAGGGCCAATGTTTATTCATTCTGATAGAGGATCATCATTATTATCCGAGGAACTGAAAACACTTCTGCGTGCACACGGTATCTCCTCAAGTCGAACCACTCCCTAAAACCCACAAGGAAATGGACAATGCGAGAGATATAATGGGATTATATGGAAAGCTATCAGTCTATCATTCAAGTCTAAAGAGCTGTCCACATGTAAATGGGAGACCGTTCTACCTGACGCTTTGCACTCCATACGGTCACTATTATGTACTGCCACCTATGTGACACCACATGAACGATTTTTTCTACATCCGCGACGTTCCACATCTGGCTGTTCAATGCCATCGTGGCTAACCAGTGTGGTCCAGTGTTACTACGCCGACATGTGAAACACAGTGAATATGACCCAAGTGTTGATGAAGTTGAGCTACTCAATGTGAATACAAACTATGCCCATGTTCGCCATCAAGATGGCAGAGAAAGTACTGTATCTGTCCGCCACCTTGCTCCAAGAGGTGATATAACTGATATAACAGATAATGTTAAAACAGACCAGATAATCATATTATTCAAGAAACGGAAAGTGGGAATGGCAAATCATCTGAGTTGGACAACGTAAGCCCAATAGAAAATGATAGCAACAGCCTAGTTAATCGGAGTGAATTCAGTGTTGAGAACACTACTCAATTTCTTCGTCGCTCTACTAGAATTAGAAATCCTGTCGAATGATTGAATCTTTAAAGTAAACAAAATATAAACAGATATATATATATATTGTGTTAATTGAAAGCACGGGTGTTTGTTATGAAATTCCATTGTTTTTACTAATAGGAGGCTGCTGCTCATAATTGTTAGAGAGGCTATTTAATCATGCCTCTCAGCAGCTGCACATGTTTATTTGTTTTATTAGTCTTTTGTGTTTAATAAAGCCTAGTTCCAAACTATGGTCTATTCTATTCTATAACACTGATCATTGCTGATCAGAACTTTTTTTCTCATAATTATAATTATTAAGCGTGCAATAGACAATTTAGCTTCTGGTGCAATTCTAATAACGTTAACAATTCTTTCGTTAAAACCTTCTCATCGGGGATGTGTTACTCAAACTATTTATGTTGGATTTGTTGGTGTTCCATGTAAATCAACTATAATTGATGCATTTGAAGTATACGAAGGTCAAGATTTACCTCCAGATGAAAATGCTATAACAAAAGTAGTTGGTTATTGGTTAACGTGTGTAATTGAATGTAAAATGGTTAACAGTTGTACCTCATGTAACTATTATAAACATGGAATCAAGAAGAATAAATGTGAGTTATTTAATCTGGAATTAGAGATATTCGATGAAAGGATTTCCGACTCGAATGAAGATGCAAACGGAATGAGTTTCATGTGGAGACGAAATCAGGTTAGTTGAAGCTAAATCAAACTGAGAATAATATATAGAGTTTGCGTTATTATACAGAGTGGACGTGTTTTTTTTTGTTCAAGGCAGCATTTGTAATATTTATCTTAATTCCGCTCAGTTTTTCTTCATATGTTTCATACAAGTGCAACAGAGCCGATTACAATCAAGTAAAAATCAAGAAGGCCCAAGAAGAGCTTAACATTATAGGAAGCCTACATTTTTCATAAAATGATAGATGAAGAACAAAGATTATACGGTATTGAAGGGGTTTTAAGTTTGAGAAAGAGAGAAAGAGTCACAGAGTATCTTGGTAAATGGCGAGGCTATAGTCGGTCACACAACTCATGAGAGCCGCAGGAGAACATTGCCGATGATCACCGTTTAATCAACGAATTTTCGCTCAAAATCTGAAATGTGTGTGAAAATGTGAACTACAGGAAGAAGTTGATCCTTTGTTCTCATTGTAATGGATTTTTTCATCTCAGTTGTTTAAAGATGGCAAAGCGTATGGCTGGGACAATACCAATTTGGAGTTGTAAACATTGCATAGCAAGCAATCATAAACATTCAATTACAACGAATGAAACAGTGGAGGGCATTCAACCTGATATTCCAGAATGAGCAATTTATTGAAATGTAAAAGGCGGAGGACAATAAGACGAATTCCCAAGGCTTCCCGTCATTGCACGCCGCCCAGGAATTGTCAAAGGTCCTGAAAATATAATTTGTGTTAATAGTGTCAAGGAATGGAAAAATTTTTTTAGTATTCTAAAATTTTTAATATAATTCTACCTTTTAAAGACCAGAAACCAGCCGATGTCATCAAACAAGACCTTTCACTGCTAAGTAACTCGATTGGCATTGAAATAAGACCAATTTTTACTAGTCCAAAGATTTTTGACCAGCTAAGACATAAAGAAGTAAAACCTGACATTGTATCCAAACAAAGCGTTGTTTACCATTTTAAGTGTGGTCAGTGCGATGCTGACTATGTTGGCTACACACGCCGGCACCTACATCAACGTGTTAATGACCATCGTTTTACGGCTGTTGAAAAACATTTAAGGGATGCCCATAACTTGGACACAAAAAACAATGAAATTGTACCATTTTTTAAAGTTTTGTCTCGTGGTAAAACAAAATTTGACTGCTTAATAAAAGAGATGGTATACATTACAAAAATTAAACCGTCGCTCAATACACGAAAGGACTCTTTAAAGTCCCTAGTGTTTAAATAGATATTTCTTGTCAATTTTATTTATTCTTTTATTTTGTATTACTATATTATTATCCTTTGTATATTGTCTTATTATCCTTTGTATATTGTATTAAATTAGCCCTTATAAATAGTCCTATAATAAATTTTACCCTTTAACTTGAAAATGATTGCATGATGCGATCGAAACGTTGTTTATTAATCTGAATAAAAATTTAAACATTTTTTCGTTGACTTTTCTTATTGAATGGAAAGACTTTTCAGGTTGCATATATTTGTTTCCATGTTCCATCACACAAGAAGAAGTGCAACATGCCTTCATTGGCTAGTCGAATAAACAAAAACATAACAAAGTTCCCTTTAAGCACCGACGACAATATTGCAATTATAGAGCCCCAAAGCTAAAATGATGTAGCCTCTATACCATTTCCGATGAGAAACGTTTGGCGGAAAAAGTCAGTGATATTTTCGAGAGTGATATTAAAGGTGCTGTAAGGCTGGTTTTCTCCAACTCAAAATTTATTTCACCTTCTATTGATTCATACAATATTCTCAGATTTAAATACCCTCCTGCTGTTTCAAACGAATCCAGTACTACATCTATTGATCATAGAAAATCAGATCATAGATGTTACCACACTAGCTTCCCAACTGGTTCTTCCGGTTGTTTGGATGGTTTAAAACCGGCATTTGAAAGACCTGATTCGAAATGATATTGGAGAGGCAGCAGCACAGGTTGTATCATTCATTGTTTTATTTACCAACTTCGTTTTGGCTTGAAAAGTTCCTCCTCAAATCAGACCTGTTTTCTTTGGAGGCTCTGTGTGCTCTTGAAATGAATGACGGAGGCTATTGATGTTGGTTTGGTAGTTAGGGGAATATCATCAAAAATAGCTGTCCAAATCTTCAAAAGCGAAGCTCACCTGCACAATATTCTATTTGTTGGAGAAAGATCTTCTATGTTGAAAATTGACTTTGAGAATACATTCAACTCCATTTGGCGAGACATTTTGCTAGAACAAACTTTAGACAAATTTTCTTTAATTTTCAAGTATGTTGAATCAAGCCATGGTACTCCTTCGAAGTTAATATTTGGAGACTTCACTGCAATCTCTCAAGAAGGCGTACAACAAGGTGACCAACTTGGGCCTTTTCTTTTCTGCTTTGTGATTCAGCCAATAGTCGAAAAGTTAAAGAGTGACCTATGGAAGATTTTGATACTGTAAAGAAAGAAGCAAAGTTGATTGGCTTAACTGTTAACACGTCAAAATGTTAGATAATAGAAGAACTGGTTGCACATTCCTGTAATGGTTTCAAAGTTACTCCTGTTCATATGGCTACTCTCCTCAAGGATCTCCTTTACATTCAGGGCCTTTGAAATTGTATTAAATGGAAAGCTCTTTACTCTTAAATTGATGTCGAATCGCTTGAGATTCTACATCCTCATCAGGCCTTTCTCCTACTCAGGAACTGTTTTTCAATGCCCAGACATCTTTTAACTCTTCTTTCAAGCCCTGATTATGACCATTATCTACTTAGAGAATTGGATTATCGCTTTGTTTTTATCGTTACGTTGACGATATATTCATGATCTGGCAACACTCTCAATCCGATTTCGAGTGTCAATCCATAAATAATCACAAAAGTAGACAGTCATCATCCCAATTTAAGTTTTCAATTTTGTTTGAGATTTCAAAACACTTAATCATATCCACGGGTTCTTTGCCCCTACAAGAAAATCTTGTGGACTTCTGTTGATGTTTCAAAATAAAATATAGCCTATAAGGGGCTGTCGAATGATGTATAATGTTCCGGATTTCTTCGCACGGTTTTTGCAGTTTCTATGTTGCTGTTGTTTTTTACTTCCCAAAATCAAGAGTTAATACATAAATGATATACATACAAAATTAACTATAAAGTGACAAAGATAAACAACGATATATTAATAGATATTAATTATAGTACAGCTTTATTGTTATTTGGTTGGTTGCTATTGATGTAAATGATTAAGTTCATGAATGCACTCCACAGGGCGTTGCCAAAGGTCAATTTGTGTCAGAGATGTGGGATGTGCTTGACAGTCAAATAAATGAAGAACATCATGAGGACTTTCGAGGCAATCGTTGCAGCGATTAGTTAATCTTGGGTCAATCTTGGCTCTGTAGTTGTTAAGGATGTGGTAATGACCAGAGCGGAGTTGAGCCAGCATAGTGCGCTGTGGTCTGGTGAGAGATAGTTCCTCAATGCTGATTGGTGGTGGAGGCTGAGGCTGTTGTAATACTTTGTTAGGTCTTTGAGATTCGATGGCTTGTTGAACAAAATGAGTGGGGATCTTTTTCATACTTTCATTGACGTTTGAAGCCAGAAGGGGTCTGACAAATTCAATGTATTTCATATGCAGCGTTAGTTTCATTTTTCTTGGTGGTGGATTGTCAGTGGTAATATCGTGGCAAAGGTGGTTAATGTTCAAACATTTTGCCAAGTATTGGGCAGATAAGCGATTTGAATGATCAGAAACAGAGATAAGTTTCATTTCTTTATGGATGTGATCAATAGAAGACATGACATGACAGCTAGTGACTACGCGAAGAGCTGTGTTTTGGGTCTTCTGGATCTTAGACATGTTTGACGGACCTACGTACGGAGACCATACTGGTGCAGCATAGTCGGCTACTGACCTTCCAATGGCTTTGTATGTCAGCAGCAAAGTCTCCTTCTGCTGACCCCATGACGTTCCACTAAGGGCTTTGAGAATGTTGTTTCTCTTGAAGCTTTGTGACAACAGAGTTAGTATGATGGTGAAAAGCGAATTTTGTGTCGAAAGTTACGCCAAGGATCTTGGGCGTTTTTTTCAATGGAAGGTTGACTCCAGCAAGATGGATAACTGGATGATGATAGTTGAATTGAGCAGAATCGGGTGTGAAAAGGGTTACATACGATTTAGGTACGGAAATACGAAGTGAGTGATTTGCGAGGAAATAATGCAGGTCATCAAGGTAAGAGTTGATTGATGTTGATAGAGTAGGTATAAGTGGTCCAGTTGCGTAGGCAGTGATGTCGTCGGCGTATGATAGAAGTTTGGCAGGTGCGGTGGGAATAGGCATGTCTGCTATGTAGAAGTTAAAGAGGCAAGGTGAAATTTTTGAGCCTTGTGGGACTCCACAATGTATATTGCGAGCCTTGGATGTTTCTCCGCGGAAAGTAGTTCGCGCTTGTCTTCCTCTTAGGTAGCATGATAGAAGGCGAATGATTGATGGTGGTAATGTTGATGATGAAATCTTTTCAAGCAAATCGTTGTCGTTGACTGTATCAAAAGCTTAAGATAAATCCACAGACACAGAAACAGTTCTAGATTTTGTTTTTGCTGGTTTTTGTTCATTAAAACCATTGGCCACATCTACTAATTTTAATAAAGCTGATGTTGTTGAATGTTCAGCTTTAAAGCCATGTTGATGGAAGGCTGATGGTAGGTGGGTTTTTAGATAGGGAAGTAGTAAAGCTTCCAGAACTTTTGAAGCCGAGCATAAGAGAGAAATAGGACGATACGATGTGTCTTGTGATGAGTCTTTCCCTGGTTTCGGGATGGGTAGGATGATTGATATTTTCCATATAGAAGGCAGACGGGCTGTCTCCAATGAATTATTGAGCAGCTCAGTCAGATAACACAGTGCAAGGGGGCCTAAATGTTTTAGATGGTATATTGTGAGATTATCAGGCCCAAACGACTTTGAATTTTGCCAGCTTGAAATTGCTCTGCTTACTTGTGTAGTTGTAGATGTGGGTGGTCCTTCCAGTGATTTCTTTTTCATTTTTTTCACTACTTTCCTTGTTTTTTGTTGTTGGATTTGTGGATATTACCATTGGACGTGAATTTACTGTTGAATTTTGCAGATTCAAATGGTTTTCCTTTGAAGTAGATAGCTTCGTTTTGTCTAGGTGGAGACGATTTCCCTTCAGTTTGTTTGATAGTTCTCCATAGTTTGTGTGGATTTGTTTTGTGATCAAATGATTCTACATGCTAGCGCCAAGATCTGGTTTTGTCTCTCTAATGACATCAGTAATACTTTTGTTAAGTGTGGCAATGGTCGGTGAGGTGGGATCTGTACTACGTGAGCGATCTCTTTCTTTGATAAGGGTAACTGCTTCACTAGGTACATAATTAGTAGAATTAAGCTTGTGCCTGCCAGCAGGGATGTGATGCGCTGCTGCTTTCAGTAAAACTCGACGTAGAATTTTTTCACCTTTATCTACTTCTTTAGGTAATTGGTTACGGCGGTCAATCTCTTCTACATATGCTTTCCAGTGGGCTTTCTTAAGATTTACATAACATCTATGTGGGGCTGGTCTAACGTTCAATGTTAACTGAAGTGTGATTACGATGGGGAGGTGGTCTGAACCCATTGAAACTATGGTTTTACATGTTGTCATGGTGATAAGAGATGCTGACGCTATCGAGATATCAGGTGACGTGGGATTAGCATTCGAAGGCAAACGCGTAGGTGTAACTTCATTTAAAGTTTCCAAAGTTTGATGCGTTGATTTTATCTGCTATGAAGTTCCCTCTTGTGTCTTCTTGAGCATCAGAACACCAGGGATCATGATGGGCATTGAAATCAGCTAGTATTAGGGTATCTTGAATATTATTAGTTAGCAAATACTGTATCGAAGGTTGATAACCACGTGTGCAAGAGCTGACAGGAGGAATGTAAACATTGGGAATAACAAGGCGCGTGTTGTCAAGCTTGATAGATATTGATACATTTTCGAGATGTATATCAGTAGTACTTGCTGGAGCCGGTATAACTGTGTAACTATTACTTTGATGAACAAAAAGTAGCAATCCACCACCAGGTGCTCCTTTACGATCCTTGCGTATTGTTGTATAATTCGGTATGTTTGGTGTTCTTGAATTAATATTCAGTTTTGATTCTTTTAAAAGCGGCGATGTGTATCTCCCTTGTATTTAATTCTGACTCTAATTCTGATAACTTGTTACGTATTCCATTGATGTTGAGTTGCATAATACGTAGCTTACCTGTGCTTGTATAGGGCCAGGGTTTGTCTCTACGTCTCCTGATTTAGCTAAAAGCTGGTGTTGAATAAAATGCATAATAAATTTAGGTTTAATAATGAGTAAATAAAGATATAAATAAGAATATAAAAATACAAAAATTGTGTCTAGAAATGGGAAGATGAGTTGGACTTCGTTTGGACCAAAGTAATTGGCCATAGCTGCACTTGAGTCGTGAAATGTATTGATAGAAATTTCCTTCTCATAAGCGAAATCCATCGCAGTTTCTATGTTTCTGAGATTAGCGCTTAAAAAGTTTTACAGGTCATTTATTAAAAGTAGTAGAGATACGATTATCTACGATAGATTAATTTAATTTCAGCGCTGGAATCATTTTAGATGTTGTAAATTATAACAATTTTAAAATAATTTGGCATCATGCAGCTAATGTATTTCCTTTATTTAAATTTTCTCCGAATGATTTGTGATACCATACGGTGGAATGCCTTGTCAAAAGATATTGTTAGCTTTAAAACCTTTTTAAAAACAATATAGATAATACTGATTTAGCAGCAGACAAGTACATGTTTCTGGCCTTTTGTCTCTATCAGTACTGCTCAGTGAGAGAAAAAGGGACCGACTTCGGTATATATTAGGTCAAGAAAAGTTAGCAATGTGATGAAAAAACTCATCTCATGAAAAAAACATCTCTGTACCATACCAGAGTGCTCAAACATTTGAAGTAGAGGGCAATGCATATAGCCAATAGTATAGACACACCCCGAGTCGATAGTGCTCAAAATTGCGCATGCGTAGTTGAGACATACACAGCAGCAGACAAGTACATGTTTCTGGCCGTTAGCCTTCATCAGTAATATTGATTTATCACGTTCTTGCAAAGATATATAAATGGTGAAATCACTAAAACATTTAATGGCTAATTACAATTTTAAAAGAGTTAACGTTTAGAATAGTAATTAAATGTTTCAACAGAGGCTTCAACAATTTTATGGGATCATAAATTGAACTTCTTTACCAACTGTGTCGCTTAATTATTAATGAGCTTTAAACAGTCAAATTGTAATTTAATATGCAACGAAAAATATACTGTATAGTATAACTGATTAATGTCATGACAACAACGATTTTGTGTTTTGCAAAATATCAATCTATTATTAATGATCAATGCGATATATTTCTTGAGAGTCAATATTCGTCAAAATAACTTCATGCGTATGCACTGAATCATAACAACTCAAGAAGAGAGAATAGAAGATATAATATTTTCATGTACTTTTACTAGCTTTGATAGCAGTGAATTGGTATCGGAAAACGATATATGTTATCAATTATTGAAATTTATTGCGAGTATTAAGTTAGAATAAGTGACTTAATTGGATGTATGATAAATCTCAAATTGATTGGAGAGTAATATAAAGATACTAGCAACGAGTGTAGTCCATAATGGACCTTCTATGATAAAACTTTCAGATCACTTATAATTAAACAATTGACTAAGCTGACTATCGCTGTATAATACGGAGTATGAACTCTGGAGGAGATCATGAGACACAATACGCATTGAAACGATGTAGCATTAATCAATACATCTTAATCATTCCTTTGATAAAAGTTTAATTTATTTTACATCAATTGAGTCGATTGAAATGTATAATTTAACGTAGCTATATCTACATAGAAAAACTTTATTTTATGTGCTGAAAGGAGGCCAGAACACATTAATTATTATAATTACAAATACTTAGTCAAATTTCGAAATCTGAAACTATCCATAAAAAATCACTTCAAATCCGATCCGATCCGAAGACCTAAAATATTAATCCGAATCTGACCCGATACGATCGGATCGCGTTCGGTTCGGATTCATAAATCTTTATTGCAATATATACAACACTAATGTGCTGTTCACAAAATAACGCCGTCAAAGTGTGGCCAGTGAAACTCGTGGCATTGCATGCGATACATTCAATATTAAATTAATTTAGCTTCAACAAGACACATGGTCCACTGATTTCTGTTATTAACATGATCAAACGATATCTTTTGTTAATTAAAAATGATTTACTGCTTCATATTAAATAATAATAAGAAAAATCGTTGATAAAAGGTTGCCGAATGGCGGATTTGAACTGACGAGCCTGAAATTATTATACAAGAGCATTAACCAATTAGCCACTCCGTTACTTACTCATATCAGCGCTTTAACTGACCTTATAAACAAACCTACTGCTTCGACAACGTATTATTGAACAAGGCCGACCCACGCGCGTGTATTGAATTTCAAATTATATATATGATCTGAAAATATTATGATATGATACTATATGAGTCTATATATTTTTGATCTTTGCAATCTCAGCAAATATGCCTGTGATTTTCATGGCAGTCTATCAAAATACTAAGAGTTCGTTGAAAATAAAATTTTATAAGTAAAAAAAAGATCTGAAAAATTGGTCTGATAGTGGTTTTTGTTATCAAATTTTCCAGAATAATAGCATCAACATTCTTTTAAAAGGAAATAAAATTCTATAATAATCGCTATACTAATTCGATATTGATATTATGTTACATCTTGTTTTCAATATTTCTACGCGCTAATTATAATACATTACAGATGTCGAATGAAAGAAAAGATGATCATGAATAAATTAATTATTTTGATAGAAAAACGAAAACAACTCATTTTGCCAGATTCGTGATATGCATATTTATTCAGAATTTATTGAAACGGACGCGATGGTTTATAGAGTTGAAATGTTTAGTGCAGCTTCAAAGATATAAAATACCACAGCCGATGGTAATATTTAAATGCTCATGTTATGATGTCTGACGAAAAGGATAATTTACTATGTAGAAAATGAATCTACTTTACCATGCATTTGATCACGATATGAAATGATCATTTTTGTCAGAATTATTTCGAATAAAAGACAATCTTTATTTTATTCTTATCGGGCGTACATTCTCTTTCGATAAAATATGGTTGTTAACTTATTATTGATTGGTGTATTAACTCAGAGAACCCGCTATTATGTATTTAAATGTTGTTCGGAGATTATGCCGCTCGTATAGTTTTTATTTGGATCTCATTTGGAAAATGGTAAGTAGTATTTTAATAAATATTGTTTGCTATGATCGATTATTTCATGCAACCTTTTCACCTTTTATTTTTGTAACACAAGGTTTGTTACACTCACCCAAACTGTATTAACTATTTAAAAATGTTTTTAAATTATGTTTTTGTGCTTTTAAATTCAAAGCAAAGTTTTTGAACGCTGAAATTATTATAATTATTATTATTTATCACAAATCATACGCTAAATTCAATTTAACTTTGTTAAATTTGATATACCTGAAATTAACTTTATTAAATGTTGATCAACGATAATAACAAGACACCGCTATTTTTATTCTCGAAACTGTAGTAACATACTGTGTCTTATTCGTATAGCAAGTCAACAAAATGAAATTTTAATTTTAATCGATGCCTATAATTCCTTCGTTAATTATTGAAGCAAAATCTGAAAATAAAAGCCTGCCTGCTCATAACCAAATGATTCATATTTTTATATTCACTAATAAATTATAGAAATACTTTTGTGCAATGCCTTGATTAGTTCTAAACTCTATAATTTTATACTGTAGACAGATAATCTATTCGAACTTTGAATATTTTTCGAATTGATCGAACGCCAACGTCATTTTGAAAATTCTTGAAAGTTAATTTGTTTTTATGCCCCGCGATAGATTATTCATTTCAAAACAGATTGTTTGCTCAGTGTTCTCACAAATTATATATCAAAATAGCCTTTTTAAAAGTGAAATGTTTTGTATCTCGATTTTGTGAAAAGTAATGAACGGCATTTTGTTTCATTTATAAATTAAAGACCTAAAGTCTCTTTAATTTTCATAGCGTTTGTGCAGCGCTATATGTATTGCTGATATCAACACTACATGAAATAAGTCTACGTTTCTTTGATTTCAAAACATATTTTGTTTGGCCTATTTATACTGGTAATTCAATGTAATTCAGTATTTCGTATTGTTTTAATTATCATAAAACTGATTCATTTTCAAGTTTCACTTGCTCAAACAATTTACACGCAGCTTTTAAATTCAAAGCAAAATATTTTTGTTCTGGGGATTTCAATTTGAATTCGATTTGGCTGCCCGCTAGATTATCGACCTATGAAATTTTTCAAAATCTCTGAATTTTTTAATGCAAGGATATCAAATAAATTATCAGATGAAGTATATTATTTTAAAACAACGTCATAGACCCATACTTTTCATACAACAAATTTGTTACTGTACACGGTTATCTCGACACAAATGTTTGCATAATTTCCCGACAACGGATTATCCGTATTATATCGCCAGTAAGACGTACATAAGTCGCGGACAGACACAGAAATATCGAAATATCGAAATATCGAAATATAGAAATATAGAAATACTAGCAATGAGTGTAGTCCATAATGGACCTTCTATGATAAAACTTTCAGATCACTTATAATTAAACAATTGACTAAGCTTTCTATCGCTGTATAATACGGAGTATGAACTCTGGAGGAGAACATTAGACACAATACGCATTGAAACGATGTAGCATTAATCAATACATCTTAATCATTCCTTTAATAAAAATTTAATTTATTTCACATCAATTGAGTCGATTCAAATGTATAATTTAACGTAGCTTTGTCTACATAGAAAAACTTTATTTTATGTGTTGAAAGGAAGCCAGAACACATTAATTATTATAAATTACAAATACTCAGTCAAATTTCGAAATCGGAAACTTTCCATAAAAAATCACTTCAAATCCGATCCGATCCGAAGACCTAAAATATTAACCCGAATCTGACCCGACATGATCGGATCGCGTTCGGTTCGAATTCATAAATCTTTATTGCAATATATACAACATTAATGTGGTGTTCACAAAATAACGCCGTCAAGGTGTGGCCGGTCAAACTCGTGGCATTGCATGCAATATATTCAGTATTAAATTAATTTAGCTTCGACAAGACACATGATCCACTAATTTCTGTTATTAACATGATCAAACGATATCTTTTGTTAATTAAAAATGATTTACTGCTTCATATTAAAAAAAATCAGAAAAATCGTTGATAAAAACTGCCGAATGGCGGATTTGAACTTACGACCCTGATATTGTAATACCAGAGCATTAACCAATGAGCCAGCCCCTTACTTACTGTTGTACGCGCTTTGACTGTACTAATCAACAAACCTGCTGCTTCGACAACGTATTACTGAACAAGGCGACAGCGCGTGTATTGATTTCAAACTATATATATAATCTGAAAATATTATGATATGATAGTATATGAGCCTATATATTTTTGATCTTTGCAATCTCAGCAAGTAGGCCTGTGATTTTCATGGCAGTCTATCAAAATACTAAGAGTTCGTTGAAAATAAAATTTTAAAAGTAAACAAAAGATGTGAAAAGTTGACCTCATAGTGCTTCTTGTTATCAAATTTTCCAGACTAATAGCATCAACATTCTTTTAAAAGGAAATAAAATTCTATAATAAATCGCTATACTAATTCGATATTGATATTATGTTACATCTTGTTGTCAATATTTCTACGCGCTATTTATAATACATTACAGATGTCGAATGAAAGAAAAGATGATAATGAATAAATTAATTATTTTGATAGAAAAACGAAAACAACTCATTTTGCCAGATTCGTGATATGCATATTTATTCAGAATTTATTGAAACGAACGCGATGGTTTATAGAGTGGAAATGTTTAGTGCAGCTTCAAAGATATAAATACCACAGCCGATGGTAATATTTAAATGCTCATGTTATGATGTCTGACGAAAAGGATAATTTACTATGTAGAAAATGAATCTACTTTACCATGCATTTGATCACGTTATGAAATGATCATTTTTGTCAGAATTATTTCGAATAAAAGACAATCTTTATTTTATTCTTATCGGGCGTACATTCTCCTTCGATAAAATATGGTTGTTAACTTATTATTGATTGGTGTATTAACTCAGAGAACCCGCTATTATGTATTTAAATGTTGTTCGGAGATTATGCCGCTCGTATAGTTTTTATTTGGATCTCATTTGGAAAATGGTAAGTTGTATTTTAATAAATATTGTTTGCTATGATCGATTATTTCATGCAACCTTTTCGCTTTTTATTTTTGTAACACAAGGTTTGTTACACTCATCCAAACTGTATTAACTATTTAAAAATGTTTTTAAATTATGTTTTTGTGCTTTTAAATTCAAAGCAAAATTTTTGAACGCTGAAAATATTATAATTATTATTATTTATCACAAATCATACGCTCAATTCAATTTAACTTTGTTGAATTTGATATACCTGAAAAAATTAACTTTATTAAATGTTGATCAACGATAATAACAAGACATCGCTATTTTTATTCTCGAAACTGTAGTAACATACTGTGTCTTATTCGTATAGCAAGTCGACAAAATGAAATTTTAATTTTAATCGATGACTATAATTCCTTCGTTAATTATGGAAGCAAAATCTGAAAATAAAAGCCTGCCTGCTCAAAACCAAATGATGTTTTTATATTAAATAATAAATTATAGAAATACTTTTGTGCAATGCCTTGATTGATTCTAAACTCTGTAATTTTAGACTGTAGTCAGATAATCTCTTCGAACTTTGAATATTTTTCGAATTAGTCGAACGCCAACGTCATTTTGAAAATTCTTGCAAGTTAATTTGTTTTTATGCCCCGCGATAGATTGTTCATTTCAAAACAGATTGTTTGCTCAGTGTTCTCACAAATTATATATCAAAACAGCCTTTTTAAAAGTGAAATGTTTTGAAAAGTAATGAACGGCATTTCGTTTCATTAATAAATTTGAAGAACTGAATTCTCCTTAATTTTCATAGCGTTTGTGCTGCGCTGTATGTATTGCTGATATCAACACTATACATGAAATAGGTCTACGTTTCTTTGAGTTCAAAACATATTTCGTCTGGCCTAGTTAAACTGGTAATTCAATGTAATTCAGTATTTCGTATTGTTTTAATTATCATAAAACTGATTGAGTTTCAAGTTTCACTTGCTCAAACAATTTACACGCAGCTTTTAAATGCAAAGCAAAATATTTTTTTCTGGGGATTTCAATTTGAATTCGATTTGGCTGCCCGCTAGATTATCGACCTATGAAATTTTTCAAAATCTCTGAATTTTTTAATACAATGATATCAAATAAAATATCAGATGAAGTATATTATTTTAAAACAACGTCATAGACCCATACTTTTCATACAACAAATTTGTTACTGTACACGGTTATCTCAACACAAATGTTTGCATAATTTCCCGACAACGGATTATCCGTATTATTTCGCCAGTAAGACGTACATAAGTCGCGGACAGACACAGAAATATCGAAATATAGAAATATAGAAATATTGTGATATATAAACAGACAGTATTATGTATATAAGTGATAAGTGATATATATAGAAATACTAGCAATGAGTGTGGTCCATAATGGACCTTCTATGATAAAACTTTCAGATCACTTATAATTAAACAATTAACTAAGCTGACTATCGCTGTATAATACGGAGTATGAACTCTGGAGGAGAACATGAGACACAATACGCATTGAAACGGTGTAGCATTAATCAATACATCTTAATCATTCCTTTAATAAAAATTTAATTTATTTCACATCAATTGAGTCGATTGAAATGTATAATTTAACGTAGCTATATCTACATAGAAAAAACTTTATTTTATGTGCTGAAAGGAAACCAGAACACATTAATTATTATAAATTACAAATATTCAGTCAAATTTCGAAATATGAAACTATCCATAAAAAATCACTTCAAATCCGATCCGATCCGAAGACCTAAAATATTAACCCGAATCTGACCCGATACGATCGGATCGCGTTCGGTTCGAATTCATAAATCTTTATTGCAATATTTACAACACTAATGTGGTGTTCACAAAATAACGCCGTCAAATTGTGGCCGGTCAAACTCGTGGCATTGCATGCAATATGTTCAATATTAAATTGATTTAGCTTCGACAAGACACATGGTCCACTGATTTCTGTTATTAACATGATCAATAGACATCCTTTGTTAATTAACATTGATTTACTGATTCATATTAAAAAGAATAAGAAAAATCGTTGATAAAAATTTGCCAAACGGCGGATTTGAACAGACGACCCTGATATTGTGATATCAGAGCATTAACCAATGAGCCACCGCCTTACTTACCATTGTACGCGCTTTGACTGTACTAATCAACAAACCTACTACTTCGACAACGTATTATTGAACAAGGCGACAGCACGTGTATTGAATTTCAAATTATATATATATATAATCTGAAAATATTATGATATGATAGTATATGAGCCTATATATTTTTGATCTTTGCAATCTCAGCAAGTAGGCCTGTGATTTTCATGGCAGTCTATCAAAATACTAAGAGATCGTTGAAAATAAAATTTTATAAGTAAAAAAAAGATCTGAAAAATTCACCTGATAGTGCTTCTTGTTATCAAATTTTCCAGAATAATAGCATCAACATTCTTTTAAAAGGAAATAAAATTCTATAATAAATCGCTATACTAATTCGATATTGATATTATGTTACATCTTGTTGTCAATATTTCTACGCGATATTTATAATACATTACAGATGTCGAATGAAAGAAAAGGCGATTATGAATGAATTAGTTATTTTGATAGAAAAACGAAAACAACTCATTTTGCCAGATTCGTGATATGCATATTTATTCAGAATTTATTGAAACGGACGCGATGGTTTATAGAGTGGAAATGTTTAGTGCAGCTTCAAAGATATAAAATACCACAACCCAACCGATGGTAGTATTTAAATGCTGATGTTATGATGTCTGACGAAAAGGATAAATTACTATGTAGAAAATGAATCTACTTTACCATGCATTTGATCACGATATGAAATGATCATTTTTGTCAGAATTATTTCGAATAAAAGACAATCTTTATTTTATTCTTATCGGTCGTACATTCTCATTCGATAAAATATGGTTGTTAACTTTTATTGATTGGTGTATTAACTTAGAGAACCCGCTATTATGTATTTAAATGTTGTTCGGAGATTATGCCGCTCGTATAGTTTTTATTTGGATCTCATTTGGAAAATGGTAAGTTGTATTTAATAGATATTGTTTGCTATGATCAATTATTTCATGCAACCTTTTTCGCTTTCTATTTTTGTAACACAAGGTTTGTTAATCTCATCCAAACTGTATTAACTATTTAAAAATGTTTTTGAATTATGATTTTGTGCTTTTAAATTCAAAGCGAAATTTTGAACAATGAAAATATTATAATTATTATTATTTATCACAAATCATACGCTCAATTCAATTTAACTTTGTTGAATTTGATATACCTGAAATTAACTTTATTAAATGTTGATCAACGATAATAACAAGACACCGCTATTTTTATTCTCGAAACTGTAGTAACATATTGTGTCTTATTCTTATAGCAAGTCAACAAAATGAAATTTTAATTTTAATCGATGCTTACAATTTCTTCGTTAATTATGGAAGCAAAATCTGAAAATAAAAGCCTGCCTGCTCAAACCAAATGATTCATATTTTTATATTAAATAATAAAATATAGAAATACTTTTGTGCAATGCCTTGATTAATTCTAAACTCTATAATTTTAGGCTGTAGACAGATAATCTCTTCGAACTTTGAATATTTTTCGAATTAGTCGAACGCCAACGTCATTTTGAAAATTCTTGTAAGTTAATTTGTTTTTATGCCCGCGATAGATTGTTCAGTTCAAAACAGATTGTTTGCTCAGTGTTCTCACAAATTTTATATCAAAATAGCCTTTTTAAAAGTGAAATGTTTCATATCTCGATTTTGAGAAAAGTAATGAACGGCATTTTGTTTCATTAATAAATTAAATTAAGACCTAGAGTCTCTTTAATTTTCATAGCGTTTGTGCCGCGCTATATGTATTGCTGATATCAACACTACATGAAATAGGTTTACGTTTCTTTGATTTCAAAAAAATATTTCGTTTGGCCTAGTTATACTGGTAATTCAATGTAATTCAGTATTTCGTATTGTTTTAATTATCATAAAACTGATTCAGTTTCAAGTTTCACGTGTTCAAACAATTTACACGCAGCTTTCAAATTCAAAGCAAAATATTTTTGTTCTGGAGATTTCAATTTGAATTCGATTTGGCTGCCCGCTAGATTATCGACCTATGAAATTTTTCAAAATCTCTGAATTTTTTAATGCAAGGATATCAAATAAAATATCAGATGAAGTATATTATTTTAAAACAACGTCATAGACCCATACTTTTCATACAACAAATTTGTTACTGTACACGGTTATCTCGACACAAATGTTTGCATAATTTCCCGACAACGGATTATCCGTATTATATTGCCAGTAAGACGTACATAAGTCGCGGACAGACACAGAAATATCGAAATATAGAAATATAGAAATATTGTGATATATAAACAGACAGTATTATTAATATAAGTAGATTGTGATATATAAACAGACAGTATTATTAATATAAGTAGATCTTATCAACAACTACAAAATATGGAATATAATGCTTTGTTAACACCACAAATTTGGATTATTTTATTTATAATTCTCCGGGGATGTGTTACTCAAGCTATTTCTGTTGGTGTTCCATGTAAATCAACTGTAATTGATGCATTTGAAGTATACGATGGTCAAGTTTTACCTCCAGATGAAAATACTATAACAAAAGTAGTTGATTATTGGTTAACGTGTGTAATTGAATGTAAAATGGTTAACAGTTGTACCTCATGTAATTATTATAAACATGGAATCAAGAAGAATAAATGTGAGTTATTTAATATGGAATTAGAGTTATTCGATGAAAAGATTACCGATTCGAATGAAGATGCAAACGGAATTAGTTTCATATGGAGACGAAATCAGGTTAGTTGAAGCTAAATCAAACTGAGAATAGTATATAGAGTTTGAGTTATTATAGAGAGCGGATGTGTTTTTTTTTTGTTCAAGGCAGCATTTGTAACATTTATCTTAATTCCGCTCAGTTTTTCTTCATATGTTTCATGCAAGTGCAACAGAAACCGATTACAATCAAGTAATAATCAAGAAAAGAATGACATTATAGAAAGCCTACATTTTTCATAAAATGATAGGTGAAGAACAAAGATTATACGTATTAGTTTTAACGGTGGGTGTAAAATACAGACCCGCTGACTCGCCGACCACACAGACCAGCTTGATTTAATCTAATCTTGATTTAAGAATTTCCGGGTTGACATGACGAATACAGTGTTTTCACGTGATGTCACACATCTATTGGCGGCCATGTTGGTTGACTTCTTCGTTTTCGGTAGAATTTCACAATGGCGGATGGAAATGAACATGATAAAAACTTTGATTTTAATGGTGGTGCTTTGGCGAATAATCAATCAAAATATGCCAATGTAATGTTATGCAGTTATGCTGAAAAATTAGAAAGTCACGTTAAAGCTAGATATGTTGCAAAGATTCGAGAAATTAAAGTTGATCCTTACCTTATTCCAACTACGCGACTGGACCCGGAATGTTTACTTACACTTGAGGCGTGTGAACTCCTATGTTATCTTGTTTTAGAGTCGTCATATTATACAAGTAAACAATTTAAAGCCTATAAAAGTTTAGAAGCTTATAATCATATGGTTTCTGGCTTCATTAAGAGCGTGCAAGGTATTTTGATTAGCGATTTATATGTTGTTTTGGGTAGCGTTCGACACTCCCAAAGAATATATGATCCCAATTTAAAATGTTGGGTTATTGGAAAGAAAGATGGTACTATTACCTCAGCTCACTGCACCTGCATGGCAGGGCTAGGTGAGTGTTGCACACATGTAGCTAGTGTACTGTTTTATCTGGAAATAACTTTCAGAATGAAGTAATTGCATTCAAAAATGTAGCTGGATATTGCCAGAGTATGTCAGTCAAGTCGAATATTTACCTATTAAAAAGATTGCTTTCAAATCAGCACGTAAGCTCAAGTCTGACATGGATAAGTCAGTTGATAATTTAGATTTGGTTCTTGACACTGGTCCTGCTACACCATCAACTTCTAGAAATAATATATCTGAGAAACAGTCAATGACCATCGAAGAAATTGATACATTTCTAAGAAATCTTCATACCTGTGGAAGCAATTCGGTTGTCCTAAGTTTAAGTGAAAATTATGGGGAATCGTTCATATCAACAAGCAGAGATGTCCAAACTATTACTGAACTTTTTGATGAGAAATCTATGGCACTTTCTTTCCCGGAGCTGTTACAAACATGCAAAAATGTTAAATTTGCTGTAAGTCAAGAGGACATTGATAAAATTGCAGAAGACACTTTATTGCAGTCAAACACAAACACATTTTTCCTTCATAGGGCAGGACGTATAGGTGCATCAAAGAGCAAATCTGCCGCTCATACAAACCCTTGCCTGCCATCACAGTCCTTGATTAAAACAATTTGTTACCCTCATTTATTTAAATTCCATACCGAAGCAACCATTCATGGATGTGTTCATGAGAAAGATGCAATTGCAGCGTACAAAATGTATATGTCTAAAAGTCACATTAATTTTATTTTAAAAATATGTGGACTTGTTGTGAATCTAATTTATCCTTTCATACATGCTACATGTGACTTCTTTTGCTCGTGCGACTGCTGTGGGGAAGGTTGTGGGAAAGTCAAATGCCCGTTTTGTCTAGAAGGGATTGATTTTGAAAGTTATGTCAAATCTGCATCATCCTGTCTGGAGGCTAAGGAAGACGGAAGATTTACATTAAAGAGGGACCATTCATACTATTATCAAGTCCAACAACAGTTATTTACAACTGACAAACTGTATAATGACTTTGTGGTATTCGGATTTGATAACACTAAAAGCAGAATAATAAAAGAACGCATATTCAAAGATCACGATCACTGGGAGGAGCAAGTTCCAAAAATTTCTATTTTTTGGCGAATTGTATTTTACCGGAGATATTAGGTAGATGGTATACACGTAAACCTGTGTACCCCACATACATGGATTGTAATTCCATTTGCTATTGTCAAACAATCTCTAACAAGGATATAGTTAAGTGCAGCAACATCGAATGCCCTATCAAGGAATTTCACCGAGAATGTATTCTTCCATCTGTCACATCGAATGTCCTAAGACATGGTACTGTCCCCACTGCAGGAAATTTGACGAATTTAAAAAGAGTAAGGGGAAAAATTCTAGAAAATCTTCTTTATCTATTATTGACTCTGCCGTACCACATCAGATATGCTCTTGTAAAGAACAATACAAAAAGGGCGATAAAGTCATAAAATGTAATAACAGCAGCTGCCAACATGGATTGTACTTCTATTTACAATGTATGGGGTATAAGTGCCGTCCAAAAAATTTTCAAACAACTTGGACATGTAAATGGTGCTTATGCGAGGCAACAGTATCCAATCAATCAAATGTAACAAGTAATATAAGAACAGGATCAAGTGAAAATGACAGTGACATTGAATTTATGGGTTTAACTGTTGGTAAAAGCGAAAAGTATGCTTCACTTGGAAATCTTGACGAGCACGATTTCAATTTGTTGTTATGTGAAACTGGCTGGTTAAGTGGTATCATCATTCATGAGTCGCAACTTTATATGAGTCTGTTAAATGAGTCTTTGGAAAAACCTCAACGTCCCCATCTAGGTGCAACTAAAAACTTTAATATAATTTCAATGGTCTTCATCCAAATATTGCACACCGGTATGTCTCACTGGGTATGTGTGAGCTCGTTGAAGAGTAAGGACAATAAAGTATCATTATATGATAGCTTGTTTACCAGCGTTATTATTGATGAAGTGGAGGAACTAGTTTCCTGTTTGTGTTCACATTCACCAATTTATTGTTGCACCTGTTCAACAACAGAGCAATGGTAGCGACTGCGGGGTATTTGCAATTGCATTCGCAACGTGTCTCTATTTAGATGTAGATCCTCGAGGGGTTCAGTTTGATGACAGAAAAATGAGGCAACATTTACTCAAATGTCTCAAAACAAAATCATTTGAATTGTTCCCCACAATTTCTTAATTATGTAAATAAAGTAAATTTTTCTGTAAATATTGATTTTATATTGAACTCTTAAATTTTCACAAATCGTGTTCTTACAGTTTTTTAACAAAATGTTCGTCAAACTGATTTACATTTGTCCCTTTTTTGACTGTAAGGTAGTATGTTTAGTTACATTTGTACAGCTGAAGCATGAACGCCAAATGGTCCATTTTTCAAGAAACTCTCAATGTAAACTAAACCAAGTAGATTGGAATATGCTCTTTATACAAAATTAATATTGCAATTTTTCATTAAAATCACGTTTAACTTTCACCATCATGAGCAACACACACAAGTTGTAAATCAGATTATGTTGCCTTTTTTCAATTGTTTTATGTATTTATGGCATTTCGTATCAATCAATAGCGATTCTAATCACCAACTTATGAAATTAGTAATGTATGATCATAAAATATAATCAACAAAGAATATACCGTAAAAGAAGTAAAGTAATTCAGAAATATATCAAAATAATAATTTGCTCCATTACTACAATCATAATAATACTATTAGCTAATATTGTTACAACTAATCAAAAGGCACAATGGGTGGGCATAAATTTACCAAAGCCGCACATATCCTTATGATTTTGTCCAGTAATGGTTCTTTCCTGTTCCCTGATTCATCGCAAATCAAGTAGTCCAAGGGAAGAATTGATTGGAGTATCGTATACTTCTGCCGAAGCGAACCTATCACTCGCTCGACATGGATGCGAACATTTGCAATACCTCTAGTATTTTCATCATCTACAGGGTCTAGTTGATCCTTTCCCCTTGTAAATGCTGGTATATTTAGGCTACCTTGGTGATACCAAACAGCTTCATGAATCGTGAAACCTCTATCTGCGAGGACAACATCACCAAGAAGAATTGTCATTAAAATTCCAGAATTTATAGTGAGGTGTTTGTCAGAGGTTCTGCCTCCCCATGCACTAGATACAAACGAAATTGTTCCTTGAGGGGTTATTCCAATCAACACCTGTGCAGTGTTGTGGTGCTTATAATTTGAAAATGTCTGGGCCCTGGCCAGAAGATTTGTTGGGCGATCAATAGAAATTTCAAAGCAATCAATGATAACAGAAAATTCGTACCCAAATGATACCTTGAAACATACAGGCATAGTTCTCCATAAGATTTCTCTAGATGGCCATTTTATCATGCTACTGAGACACAAGTCCATCACATTAATCCAGTAAGACATTACTCTAGATACTGTAGCTATAGATACTTCAAAACGATAAGCAAGGTCTTGATGGGGCACATTCAGTCTTAACTTGATTAGTACCATTATAAATTCCTGGAAAGGAAGTAATGCAATTTTGTTTCTTTTGACATGAGGTACGATAAAATCAAACGTAGCCTTCAAAACTCCAAAGGATGGTAGACCCGTATAAAATAAAACCTTTCTGTCATCACCTTGGAAGTAATTTTCATCAAATTGAATTTGATTAGCAGAGCTGATGTTATTGTAGAGATAATCAAATTCTCCTGTATGTGTGCACTTCGACTGATGCTGTTGAGTTTCTGGTTTATCTTGGTTCCTTATTACAAATATCTCCCCAACTGACTTCCCAGGCTGGTCCAGCTTTCTTAATTTTGCCTGAATTTCATCATTCAAAACGCGCTCGTTATCTTCTTCAGCTTTTCCTTTGCCCTTTCAGCACGTTCGTGGGAAGCAGTGAGTTGGCTTTGAGTTTTTGCCCTTACATTGCAGTGACCTAATTCGAGCGTAGGCACCCAATCTACATTATAAACATCCCACTCTTGTGCAGACTTGCCATGAACAAAATGTTTGAAGCATACTCGATCGTATTTCAGAATTTCGTCAGTATTATCTTTTCTGTTAATGACAGCAATCCATGCCGCTTTCCTATCGCGTGTTCGTAACTCAGTGGCTTCTCCTTGTGTAGTTATTACAGCTGGAACTCTGAAGTAAGAACCCTCTACTTCATCAATTTTATTCCCACAATTAACGACCATACAAAAAACCATTATATAAGATGATTCAAATCATGAAATATATATAAAATTAATCGATATTGGTTGAGTTCGTTACGCTTGCCAGTCTCGTAAAATTCAAGTCAGACAACCAACAACTTTCTGCTGACTGAAGATTTATAAATTTTTTTCAATAGGTATGTTCTCCGTCGAATTAATTCTTCCAATTTGTTCAGCTCAACAATTCAACTGGGAGAGCATCGACACAATTGTGGCACGCACATCAATCCACGTTGTTTTTGTTTCGTAGTATTAAATACATATTTACGAGATGTGGATTGTTATTATTCCTGTTGTTGTTATGTGGAACCTTGATTGTAAATTTCATGTAAATTTAAACAATTATTCAAGCTTTAAAACATGTGATTTACTTAATTTTCTGTATTCTTTCCT
This sequence comes from Haliclystus octoradiatus, assembly GCA_916610825.1. Lineage (NCBI taxonomy): Eukaryota > Metazoa > Cnidaria > Staurozoa > Stauromedusae > Haliclystidae > Haliclystus > Haliclystus octoradiatus. The sequence goes on along the minus strand of OU744452.1, from coordinate 10,945,958 downwards.
TTATATACTTTAGTACCAACGTATAATATTATACCGTAAATGCTCAAGTATATCGTCCTTGTTGACCTTTGCATCGGCACATCTCGTAAATATGTATTACTAGGAAACAAAAACAACGTGGATTGATGTGCGTGCCATAATTGTGTCGATGCTTTCCCAAGTTGAATTGTTGAGCTGAACAAATTGGAAGAACTAATTAGACGGAGAACTTACCTATTAAAGAATATTTATAAATCTTCAGGACTTCAGCAGACATCGTGTTTATTTGCAATGTAATAAATAATGAAGCAAAAGTTGCACTTGCACGGACCGTCGGACGAGTGTGTACATTCCCATCTAAATCATATACAGTATGGCTTGGAAGTTTCAGTTCTAGCCTATTCATGCTTTGAGGGTCACTAAATATGAAGCATATCGCATTTATCGGTCATATTTATTGGAGAGAAATAATAAATATCGTATATATGAATCAAAAGTTCATACAAAATATTCTGTGCAACGCCGTGAAGCATTCGTCATGTCAACCCGGAAATTCTAGATTAAATCAATCTGGTCTGTGTGGTCGGCGAGTCAGCGGGTCGGTATTTTACACCCATCGGGATTTTAAGTTCGAGAAAGAGAGAAAGAGTTACGGAGTATCTTGTTAAATGGCGAGGTTGTAGTCGGTCACACAACTCATGGGAGCTGCAGGATAACTTTGCCGATGATCACCATTTAATCAACGAATTTTCGCTCAAAATCTGAAATGTGTGTGAAAATACGAACTACAGGAAGAAGTCGATCCTTTGTTCTCATTGTAATGGATTTTTTCATCTCAAAGCGTATGGCTGAGACAATGCCAGTTTTGAATTGTAAACATTGCATAGCAAGCAATTATCATCATTCAACTACAATGAACGAAACAGTGGAGGGCATTCAGCCTGATATTCCATCAATGATTCTGATAGCCTGATCAATATATTGAAATGTAAAAGGCGGAGGACAATAAGACGAATTCCCAAGGCTTCCCGTCATCATTCCGCCCAGGAGTTGTCAAAGTTCCTGAAAAGTATAATTTGTGTTAATAGTGTAAACGAATGGAAAAGACTTTTCACGTTTTCATATACTTGTTTCCATGTTCCATCACACACTAAGATTTCATTTTGTGATATATCTTTAACCATCCAATTTACAACAGTTGTTGAACGAGCATACCGATGTACAATCATGATTTCCATTTCTTTAAATAATATTTTTAAAAATAAATTAGACATATCGAAATGTAATACTGTAGTCACCTATCAGGGAATGCGGAGAACTTTGTGAACACTAATATTTTTCAGCAGCAAAAGAGAAGGCATGCTCTTGTTCTACAGTACCAGAGCCCTTATATTATCGATGTTTAAGGTTTTTCAAATTTTAATATAGAATAGAGCTCAATCAAACGAATGTACGCTAATAACTCTTCGAATTTTCCATAAAAATATCTGGAAGTAGAATCATTGAGTAGAACCCGATTGCTGTTAAATTTTAGTTTTTTACTCTTCATTTCGAGACAAAATGTAACTTTTCATTTTGCGGAATTTGCGTGTTTACATCATAACTGCTATATTGATACCAATCCAATATATTATAGTTGTTTATGTGTCTTTAATACACTATCTTTATCTACCTCTATCTATTGCTAACCCTCTCCCAAAAAAGGTGGCAAAGATTTTACAGTTGAATGATGTTATCTTCATTAACGAGCCTTATAATCCCATCTTATTTTAATTTCAGCATTATCCGAATCCAATTCAATATTTCGGTAAGTCTGATTTAACCGCATCTATTGAATTTATCGTGTCAACAATTTGCTAATAAAATACCTAACATGCATAGTCCAAGTTTGAATTGCGATAGGATAATGATAGTATGCCAATCTTATCTCTATCCAACTCTCCTTGTTAATTTTTATAGGGCCCGTTTTTACAAGAGGGGAAGATCATCTGATGTATAGGTTTCATCATATCGCTTATTTACAAGGGGCTTATCTGAATACGCCCGTCCTAGAATGTAGCATCTTCCTATCTTTATGTTTACAACATGTGTATGATGTGGGAATGAGTCCATTGTTACATCAATGTTGTATTCATGATGACACTTGCCATATAAATATGCCATGTTCGTTAAAAGAAGAAATCGTAGGAATATTTTTGACAACGTAATAAATAGTCTCACGTTGAAATAATATGAGTAATCAAAGGGACTAGAACCGCAGCACAGAAATAGCGATGTGTCTTTCCAGGGTGATAAGATATGATCTTATCAGTTTAATTTACAAGCAAAATTTGCTTTCGGGTTTGTATGATCATTATATATGTGTAACAATAAAGATGATAAATACCAACATACTGGAAAAGCCTCTTCGTTGTTAACTGAAATAAAAATTGAAGCAGGAATATTCTAACGTGCAGATAGGACCACGTCCTTCTTTTTAAATAATGTCTTATCCAGCCATGATTGCAGCTGCATAAAATTGATTGGTCAGGCACAAAGGCACAAAAAAATACCAATTCACAAACATATTATATATAACCGATTTATGTATTTGTTTATAGGTCATATAGAAAGTGATGTGAATGGTGGGAGAGGAGGAACATGGACAGATGTTTTGAGTATACTTGATGTAGTTATACCCAAAGAAACCATGGTGACAGGCTGGCAGTTTTACATTCATGATAGTAACCCAAACAACATGTTAATTCTACAACGACTAAGTGCAGCATCAGATCAGTTTGAAATTATATATAAGCAACCTTTTCATATTCCTGTTGGGAATCATTCTATCGAATTAGAAACGCCCTTCGTTGTACCGGACAGAGCATACATCGGGTTTAGCTACAAAGGTGCACCATCTGCGATCCGTTGGCACGGTTCTAGTGATAACATTGTATGGCAGTTACGATACTATGGGGACTCCGACATCGGTGACATCCGAAATATTGTAACGGATAACCTGGTATTTGCATCAAGGAAATACATGGTTGCAGCAATTTCAGCAACATGTTCATCAACACAGTGAAGAATGACAAGTAAAGAGCTTTTATACGTCTTTTATTTCATACTTGATGACACTATACGTATATAGAGCACCAGCTAACTAACACAGTGCAAATTTAACTTTGGTAGCCTACCAGAATGTTACGAGTATCTTAGAATAGAATTATTAACTCTAATGAAGCAGATAATACATTTTATTCAATTTATAGAAAAGAGAAACAATGGATTTCTTGAGAGGAAGTATTTATTCCCCATTAGCTGAGTGATGAGTTGAAGAGAGACGTGCAAGCTGTGTGCAGTCAAAAACAACACAAGAGTTTTCCTGCTCACAAAGAGCGAATCGAGTTAATTTTCACAGCACACCGCTTGCAAGTCTCTCTTCAACTCGCCACTCAACTAATTAGGAAGATATACTTCCTCTCAAGAAATCCATTGGGTCTCTTTTTATAATTCTATTACTTATACTACATTCCCCCATGATTTCTAGATAATTTAAATAAACTCAATAAACATAATAATTAAAAAAGATACAAAACAACACATTTTTACATGAATATATACACTCAGAATTCCATATCAAAATTTGCATAACGATCAGGTGGACGTACGTTTCTTGTTGATCGTCTCAAAGTATCTTCGCGCTATCATTAACATCATCAATGTCATCATTGGTAACTGGTTCAATTTGATTATTGTGAATTTCAATTTCAATGCCATCATTTTCATCTCCTTCATCCCGAAGCTGAACCTTTCTCAAATGTGACAAATGTCGAGGAACATCATCAACTTCTACTTGAGTGTTTGAAATAATTGCATTAACAATCCCACCACGCCACGGAGTAAAGCAGCGAGCCTGGTCTGACGGTTTTACATAAACAACATCATTTACATCAAACGGGCAAGATTCCACATCTAAATTGAAACCACTATTTGTAAAACTACATAATGGATCCGGCAACACAATTTTGTATCGATAAATCAACTCAGCTGGAGTTTTATCCCCTTTATGGGTGAGTGATTGTACCAAAAAACTATTTCCAAAATAGATCGTTTTGAAAGCGCTGCCATTCGCTTAATCATCCTGTAGTTGCGCTCAACAATACCATTACCAGATGGTTTATATGCGCATCTAAGATGCCAATCAATTTGCCACGATGATCATAATCAAACATAATCTCTTTAGGTGGACCAAGATCAATAAATACAAAATTGAAAAAATAAGACACGTGCACAGGTGCGCTTTCATTGGGAATACGTTTCAAAATAGTGAAACCACTTGGCCCGCAATCAACAATCTGAGTTAAGAATAATCCTTTCTGATAATGCGTAACATCAACAGCAAGTCGATTCCATGAATGTTTTGCATCGAAAGATCCATTATCCCATGCAACGGGAGACGGATCAATTGATTGGTACATTTCACAATTAGCTATAACATCTACTGTTTGTTGCTTTATGGTAGTTGGAAAACGTTTTTTAGCTAAATGAAAGGAGCGTTTCACTCCAAAGTAATGTACATCATGCAAAGACATCAAATCTTGCATAGATGGTAAGTTAGAAAATACATTTACATTACATACAGCAGTCACGTGTTCATTCGTATTGTTTACTGCAAATTTAGTTAGCCAATTTTTTGGCACACGAGTTAAGCATTCTGCACAATTCGATTCAGATTTAAATATTGTCAATGTAACTTTTAATTGATATTCATCGATTAATTTGCCCATTATTGATAATCTTCTACGAACTAGCATTTCAGATAATCCAAATTTTTCTTAACAGTCAACATCGCATAATTCCAACATAGATGGTGACAATTATATAGGTTGGGCGGCACATAATAATTTATCATCTAAAGTTTTATAATCATAATCACGCCCTCCAATAAATAAGCGACCAATCTTTTTAATAATTTCCATAACCAGCACACAAACAATACCATCAATAAGGTGCGAATAAATCAGGAAGCTCCATTTTATTCGTTTACCTTTAATATAAATTTCAACTTCCTTGGACCTGTTATATAACGTAAAACTTCCATCTAATAACATAACTTTACATGTTGTATCAGATGAAAAATAATTGGAAGAAATATTGGTACTACTAATAGTAGTACTGCATCCAGTATCAGCCAATGCGTTTACTTAATTCCCTTCAATTGTCACTGGTAACTTCGGTAGCGCTGACACATTTAACGGGGGAAGGACATTGGCGCCAGTATACCCTCCCCATATCCGTAATCACACTGAAACAAATGACAGATTAGTTACTTCATTTGCACTGGTGTTGGTTGTATTTGCTATACCGTTTATGTAACTTTTTTATAATTTAATCCCTTTCCACACTACACAACGTCGTAGTAGTAGTAGTAGTAGTAGTACTATGGACAGTCACATTATAGGAATTTGCCGTCCATCTTACGCCTAACATATTTGCTACACAAAGAACGTTACAAATCACGGTCAGGCATAGCGAGTAACAAAGAAACTTGTAAATAAGACACTTCACGATACAAAACATTATGAAAGGATACTACATGGATCCGAATTGTGTTAATTAATGAAATAGTTCAAGTTATAGTTGTTCATGTTTTAAATGTAGTTTTCAATTTGAATATATTAGCAAAATAATTGTGTGGGTCTAGCCTCCCTGTGTTTCTATAATCAAAAGTTAGAGGCTCTTATATAAGGGTCAAATGTAAATGATAGATGGAGTAGAAGCACGTGGCAGACAAGTTTTTTGTAAAGTTAACCAATAATCAAGAGATAGAAATGAAAATAATAACAAGTTTACTGTTTATGGAATATTAAGGCTCTTTTATTTAACTGTCGTCTACATAATAAGTCAACTGCCAAAGGTCCCTATGAATTCAAAATTAAAGGCAAATCAGCCCATAGCCCCGTCGAAACATATCCTTCGGTTTCCAGTGAAGGATGTCATCCAACGGTCGAGGGGCATTCTTCTTTGATCTATCAATCTATTGACTACACAATGAAACCTTGGTTAAAGTTAACCTGGGTAGAACCCAAGGCAGTTTGAATGCAGCTAACCCTGGTCAGTTTAACCCCCCTACATGAGGTGAGCTCGACCCTGGTTTATCTAAATATTTTTAAAATTTCGTAAGCTTTTATCCGAAAATGTTTTTGGTATGAAAGAAATAAGAATTTTCAAAAACCAGACATCGATTTCTTTTATTCTCATTATTCTGTCCCTGTTTTGACCTTGATTCACAAGAGAATGATTATCAACGGTACATTCCAATAGACGAGTTGCACCAAAGCGGAATTTTTTTCCGTAAACAATCGAAAGCATCCTTAGTCTCACATCAGCGTGTAGCCTCGATTATTGGGTTAGTTGAACTTTCTGTGTAAACATAATATCAGTGTTCAATTGTGAAAGGTTTTAATTATAACACTTCTGTGAGATATGGGAGAGTAGTATCTTCTTATAGTGTTTTGTATCGTGAATTATGTTAGTTACAAGTTTCTTTGTCAGCTATGTCTGACCGTGATTTGTGGCGTTCTTTATCTAGAAAATATGTAAGGCGTAAGAAGGACGGCAAATTCCTAGAATGTGACTGTCTATACTCTATACTATAGGCCTACTACTACTGTGACTGTGAGATGATTGCAGACAAGTCTTCATTAATGTATTACAGAATTTACATAATGAAGTCAAATAGCTAGTGTTGGAAGTTGGCAATGATCATTAATTATTATTGTATTTAATTACCGATGTGTCAATTGTTATTGCCTTTTATTAATTAAAACATCCTCATGATCAGCTGTCATGGTGAAATTGTTTTTTAAATTATTTAATTATTTTATGTAATTGAATTTTTATGCAGTACAGTATTCAGTAAGGATGTCATCGATTGTCAGCACTTTATCATCCCCAGAAAAGGATATTGATCTTGTTCCTCATATGAAAGCTCCAAAGAGATTACGAGGGAAAACAGGATTCAATCTGTTCATGCAATCAAACTCGGTAGGGCATTGTGATCATTACTTATCTTCCTCAGTAAGAAATTTCAAGGGATATGGAATGATGGAGTATCAATATTAGTTTTTTATCATGTCAGGCTCCGAATAATTCTGTATAGTGATTACATTAGTACCAGCTGCAGTATGAATCAATTCAGAAATTAAATTATCCCCCTTGATATCCCTCCTTCGATAAACTTGTAAGCAATGACACACAGAAATATACTCTTACCTGACATGCAAATCCAAAATTTCTCAGAAATTTTCACATGGTCTTCAACATTCTATTTGATTTGAAAGTTACCACTCAACAGAGTAGGCCTACGTACTGGTTGATTTAAGAAGGTTCGTAACAGTAGAGCCAAAATTTGTCTTTTGTTGAATCTATTTTTTAAATTTCAAATTAGAATTTAGAGTTAGACATTCAGAACTTTGTTTTTCTTGAACAGCCTGAACAAAAAGGGGGATGCATAGATCAAATTTGGGGCTATTGAGCTTTGGAGTTACCCAATTTTTCAAGTCAATAATTATACATGTTGTAAAAACAATAATTTTTCAGAGAAAAGACACAAATACAGATTTCAATGAAGCAACACCAATAGTTGAGGATTAAAATATTTTGAATAAAGTTGTTAAATGAAACATAAATAGGCAAATATTTTTAATTTACGCCATTGATGTCAAAGTTAACTTCAAGAGTGATGGTGAAAACAAAATTGGGGGTGCCCAGATTATTTTTGAGTTATTGCAAAATATGTACTCTAACAGAAAATTTTATACTGCATTATAATCTATTGGTTGTTTGTATTATTTGTGATTGGCATGTTGTCGTAATTGAAGCTGAACTTAACATATTTTATTCTCTGTATATTATATTCTTGACAAAATTTGTGGAATCACATATCGTTTCTTCTAAAAGGAGGTGATAGCAATAATGAAGAAAACAATGGTGGACATCTAGGCGTTAATTCTACTCGCATAGCCGCTTTGTGGAGAAACTTGGACAATCATAATAAAGAGGTAATGTAGAATTACGTTTTGATACCACTGCAGCACAATTCACTGAGTCCATGAACTTTTTATGAATTGTTCACACAAATCGAGCTATATTTAACATTCAAGAACTGTTTACAGATGTGTAGTTTGCAAACAAAACACAGACAGCGAAAACCTGTTTATAACAGCCAGATATCAGACGTCGATACATTGATCACTATAGACATATGGTCTCGATATACAGGGCTTCTACAATACAAAATACTAATTTAGACACGTCAAAAGTGACCATTATAAACAGGTGGCTGTTCGATAGAGGTGACAGCTGTAACAGGTGTTTTTGTAATTAATTTTATAACTTACAAATCTACTTCTACAGATTTGGAATAAACAAGCTGAAGCTGAAAAAGATCAGAACGACACACGCTCAATATGCAGAAAATGTAGTAAATTATTCAAGAGGTTGGCCGACATGAGATACCACGAAGAAAGATGTAAAATGTGCAACTGCAGCCTATGCGATAAAATCTTTACAGACACTATTAAGCTTCGACAACACATGCAAATCCACAATAAAAAATATAAATGTAGTATATGCTCCAAATGTTTTTCCTGTAAACAAAGCCTGGACAGACATAACAATGTTCATGATCCACAGGCAAATTATAATTGTGCTTTATGTATTAAGCCAACCTTTTTTCTACCAAAGCCAATATGGCCAGGCACATAAAACGTAAACATTAATCAAATATATTCTATTTTTAATTATTTATTGAACTGCTACTTGTCCTGAAATTTACTAATGCAGTTTCACAGCCATCTACTAGAGGTAGATAAATTGACCATTATAGACAGGTGGCCTTTATATGCAGGTTTGATTCAGTAGAAAATATTAATTTAGACATTGCAAGAGAGACCACTATGGACAGGTGGCTGCTGTATAGAGGTGGCCGCTATAACAGGTTTGACTGTATTTAGAAATCCTGTTCATAAACTGCAAATTTATAATTAGTGGGATACCAGATATTCATGTCAAGGTTTGTGTGTGCACAGCACCTTCAAAAACAATTAATGCAGTTATAAATGTTTCCAAAAATACATCATTAATTAATTTATTAAACATTTAAGAAAGTAGTATAACTAACATGCTCATGAACTTGTCTGAATACCAATAAGTATAAGGAAATATAATGAACCAAACAAAACAAATTAATTCATGTAACTCTAGCTCCCTGACTACTACCCCTGCAATAAACCGCTCAGGAGTTCATGAACAATTCATGAACGTTAAATGGCCCCAATTTTCATGAACTGTTTAGGAAGATTCATAAACTATCCATGAACAGTTCAGGAAAATTGGGGCCATTTAACGTTCATGAATTGTTCATCACCTCCTGAACTGTTTCTTTGCAGGGATACACATCACCCAAATTTATGACAATATAGATCTCACAAAAAATCACTATATAACTAAAGTATAATATGTGTGTTGCCAGTAAATAGTTTTATTTATCATTTTTGCATCAAGAAATAATAGTGAACTGTATTTTAACAAATGAACTTTACTTTCCATTTCCAAATTAAATTATCGTCCATTCATTGACCTGCCAGCCTTTTTTGCAGGTGGTTCATTATTGGCAACATTCACATTGAAACAATGGTTTCTTTTTGTGTTTCCTTTGGTTTGTTTCTGTCTTGAACCATTTTTTACCTTCCGCCGTGACACAGCCCCCGGAAGGACTCCAATCTTCCGACGACTTGACTTTTTGCGATGCAATATCCCTTTATTACTAGTGACACGATTCTTGAGACCTTTTATTGAGAGCTTCTTGCCCGCATCACTACCAAAACAATGCAAAGCACTTTCAAGTCTACTGGTAGACATAACATCAACACAGGCTGAAAATTTGTTAACAGCAGTTATCATATTTCTGTTATTGCCCATCTTTTTTTTTGGTGGTTGCAAACACAATATCTAGTTGTTCAGTGGCAGATTGTTCCAGAAAACCAAGATCATCATTGCTATTTGTATCTTGATTATCGATAGAAAATTCAGTGTCGACAGATATCCCTTCATTGTCACTGGATAAGTTAATATCTGTGCTGGGTAAAGCTACAATTGATTGTGAAGTAGGGATATCAGTTTCATTCAAACGATCCCTGATCCCCTCATAGATTTCAATTGGCCCAGAATTTCCCAGTGCTAGGTTAGCAAAAAATTGTCTATCCTTCGGATTGAAAGCTGGAAGAAAATATTTGTGGCGACTGCTGATATCTGTTGCGACCAAAGTAAATGCTGATGTTTGCATGTCGAGCCAGTCTTTCCGTGAAAACACTCACAGTATCCTACCTGCGTGTCAACGGTGTATTCAATGGACATGTCGTCAAAACTTGGTACAACAAATATCTCTTCACTGATTTTAGAAACCCTTATAGAAATTTCATCCAATTTTTTTTTGAAGGGGTGTTCTTTATGACCCCCTTGAAGCGAGCACTGTAGATACCATCAAACGATCCATCAGCAATAGATAAAGTTTGTTCCTGTAATGCTCTTCAAGCTTAAACAGCAGCTTATCCAACAAACCGACTACATTAAACCCTTTCGTTCTACAAAGGACCTCATCCTTTATCACAAGGAATTGTGCTTCCAAGTAATTGTTGGTATTGTTGTGACGGATAGGAATATCATGAATATGCTCTCTGTACGCTAAACTCCAGCATTCCTTCATTTCAAGCAGACCATCAATGTAGGCAGCAGCATTGCTATAACATTGCAATGTTTCATCAAATCCAAGGTCTTCAATTTTTGCTGCAATTTTTGCAGTAAACTAGCTCTTTAGCTAAAACCATAATTGTTTGCCTGTCTCCTTGACTTATCATTTTTTTTTTCATGAATCCAACGCCATATTTGCTGCAGAATGTGAAATATACATTAAACAAGGTGACATTCTGGCCATACTTTTGACAAAGCATCTCTCAGCTCTGAGCAGTTGTCCGTCATTGCCAATAACGGTCCTCTCTTACCTCTCCCATGGAACGCATCATTGTAAAGCATTCTTGAAGAAGTGTGAATCCCTTTGTTAGAGTGGCTGTTTTCTCATCGCTAGTAAGGGCAATTCCAAGAGGCAACGCACCTGCAACAGAATGAGTGCACAGAAGGAAAACCCGCAAACCTGTTTGCTCCATATTTGAGGAGGAGTCAACAAACATCAATTCGGCTGCTTTTTGTAAATAAAACCATGGGGGAAAATATATATTAAAAAATGAAAGAATGGATGTAAAAAGGTGCTTTGCTTACCAAAGCATAACATTAATTACGGAAAAATGATTAGTTAACTTTCCTCTGTCTGCTATATATAGCAGGTTTTGCTGTACACTATTTCAATGATCAATAATTGAGCAACTATATGATGGAGTCACACAGCAGGAATTTTCTAGAAACACTGCCAAATTATGCACACAACAACATTCATTGAAATCCCTTGTCTGTCTCCATCACTTTGTTGTTTAGCTACTGAATACAGATGTTAACTTCTGTTGATATCGTTGTTTAAAAATGTGTAAATTTTTCTCTAGAGTCCAATTTATGAAGCTATGCTGATGCTACCGTTTCACTGTGAAAATGTTCATGAACCAGTTCATGAATGTGACATTGTCCAATTTTTTATAAACTGTTTATGAACTTTCATGAACTCTTTGTCAATGAAAAGTTTCATGAACAGTTGGGCATTTTCAAATTCATGAACTGATGAAATTTTTACATGGGGTTAATTACGCTACTGTTATATCTCGTTGTGGCAATCTGGACATCTTTGCCTCGATCATTTGCATTGTGAGAGTTAAATCACCAGTGCAACAAAAGTGTTCAGACAGACAGAAAATAGTACCCCGGGCAGATAGAAAATAACATGTTGGTTTACAGGCCCTATTGATTCAATGACAAACCCTGGGTGGTACCAGGCTAGGGTAAGAAACATAGAAGTAAACCCACTTATCTTTGCATGATAAATTGATTATCTCCTCTTTAATTGAGATGGTACGAAATGTTTTGCTTTGCTAAAATCTGCAAATTTTTCAATATTCACCTGGAATAAATAGCGTTCATTCATTCGTTTGCCATTTTGTTTCAAGATATCGTTTATTCATTTCATGATCTTGCATTTAAGTTGGGTTGAAATTCTCCCCAGAAAAGACCTGTCATCAGAAGTTAAACATTAATTAAAAAATTAATGTATGCTACTAAATTATACAGTGCTTACCATGGAATGTACCCTTTTCATGAATGGTGTTACAAATGCAAGGATAAATGGCATGCTTTCTTTTTCATCTTCACAATAGTCTTGCCTTCTAAAAGAAATTTCTGGATGACTGTCTTTTAGTTGCGCTAGCTTTCATCTAGTGCTGCAAACATTCCTGGCCCATTCTTTGATCCAAAAACAGCTTGACAATACTTTGTATACATGTTGAAGACATCTCCTCTCCTTGGGGACTGGGATGTATCTCCTTTCTTCAAATGAAATTCCAGATCAACAACACATGACTCTCTTAAATTTTTTAAAAACTCTTTATGAGCAGTTGAAGGTGTCATTCCTTCATTGCTAAATAGCTCTTCAAAGGTTTGAATTGTGGAGGCAGGTCTATTTCTGTGATTTAAAGCCTGTAGAGAGTGGATGGGATGGTTATGGTTCCATTCAAGTTTAATTGTGAAAGGAGAAGGAGTATTATCATCTTTTAACTTTTTTATTGTCAGTTTAAATGGACAATTGGTATTTTTATACCTTTTCAATGGGTTTTGAGATGATGCTAATGCTGTGTTACTTGTTGCTGCATAACGTGTGTTGTGGTGGCAACGAAAGGTCTTGTCCAAATCATATTTGCTTTTTTTCCCAAGAGCCCTACTGGTTGCAATTTTCAAAGTTTCCTTAGTCTTTTTGTTGTACGATATGATGAACTCATCAACATAATAATTTGGAAATTTGCACTCGCACTGTGCTGTGAAACAGGTGGTTGATCCTTTCACTTCAATGAACTTGATATCATCTTCTTGGATAGGAAGCAAGTCAAGTACGCATGATCTAAGCTCTTCTGTATCTTTCATACCAACAAATAGATCAGTAACTAACGTTTCATTTCTCAAAGTGGATGACATCTCCTGACTGTAAATGCACAAAGACGCCATCACGAATTTGGGAATGATAAAAGCGTATAATTAATTTAAATGAAGATGCATGATATTTTGAACTTATGTTGCTTTTGCTTACAATTATATATATATATATATATATACACTAGTAAATATAGATTTATCTGAACATCACAGTGCTCAATACCAATAAGTCATTGGCAGAGCTATTCCATAATAAATAAACACAGATATGAACGTCTGATTTTTGCTTTTCTAATGCAGTAAAAAACCGCAATCAACAATATGCAATACTTTCGACAGGGATTAGCCTAGGCCAAAATGATTGATTGCGAAATCACGAAATCGAGAAGACAGGCTACATACCTGTTTAAATTGCTTCGATTTGAAGACCACTCCAAGCTTCAATGCATTAATAAAAGTGTGTTGAAGATAAACATGTATAATATGTATGTAAATATTGGAAAAAACAGCTAGCCTACACACCAGGACTAAACAATCCCAAAAACAAAAGTCGATTAAAACAAAACTCAGTTATATTGAGGTTCAGAAGATATAATTTATTTTAAATATACTCACAAATTGATATTAAACTTTGAAAATACAGTTGGACAATCAATAATGTAACTCGCATTTAGACATCGAAGGAAGGAAATTATTTTGCATTCGCGCGCAAAATGTTTCTGGTAAATTTGCGAGGCTACACGCTGATGTGAGACTAAGGATACTTTCATTTTTTACTTTCATACTTTCATAAGGATGCTTTCGATTGTTTACGGAAAAAAATTCCGCTGCGCCAAATCACACGCATGCGTATTATCGTAAATGAAAGCACAGGTCATGATGGGGCATGATTGCCTCGCGTTTTAAGTTTTCAAAACAAGCATCTAGCAAGTTAATAGTTTGTTATCGGGTGTGTTTCTCTATTCTAATTTGATATCGAAATGGAAACTTTGAATAAAGATGACTTAAATTTGAAACAATAAAATATTTTCGGCTGTGTAATCGATGGTAATTTCGAAAAATATACGGTCCCCTATAACTCTGGGGCCACTATTACTCGATCTTTTGATCCCAATTAGCCACTTTTGACGAAGGAGATTTATCTTTTTGAATCACATAACATGACAATTTTAAATGCTTGTGAATAATGTCATTCTTTTTTCAGCCAGGATCATGTAATACCAGTCATGTTGAAAATCAAGTGCTAACAAATTTCACGAACATTAATAAAATTTCAAAAATTTAACACAGAAGATAATGTTCACTCGTTGACTGATAACTTCTTGCTTTTTTTTGACTGAATCAATCAACCGATCTCATCATGCATTACTTCAATGGCGCAAGAACATCCATAATGGTAGCTCGCGCAAAAGGGCTATTGTATGATGGAAGATATCAAGTAAAATGGCCTTGAAAAGATGATGACATGTCAATACTACCCACACCAACTATGGACGTGAATTTGGACGATTAAAAAGCTTCTACAAAAGATCCTCAGAGATCCTACAAAAGCATCAACATATCATGGAAGATCAAATGAAACAAGTTCCCCGACAAGGTCACGTTATTGAAAGGGTTCCAAATGACGAATATCAATGTATATCATAGACGACACACTCTATACCACACCATGTAATATGTACATTCTCAAAAGCTACAACAAAGGTCCGAATATTTTATGATGCTTGAGCGAAAATTGGGGATAACAAATGCCTGAATCAATGCCTTTATAATCGTCCAGTCGTTTTAGAAGATCCAGCTGCACTTCTTATGCAATTTCGTCTTTATAAAATTTCATTGATTGCTGATATAGAGAAATCATTCTTACAAGTGAATCCGCATCCTAATGATCGTGATGTCACTCGTTTCTTGTGGTTAAAGGAAAAACAAGAATAGAGGTAGATAACAACATCCAAATATACCGATAGCTCTGAATACCCCTTGGAGTAATATCAAGTGCCTATTATCGTCTTGGTGCTACTATTCAACATCACCTTTTATTTCATGAAGCAACGTATCTAAGAAAGAAGCAAACAACATGTATGTCGACATTCTCATCAAGGAAATACATGGTTGCAGCAATTTCAGCAACATGTTCATCAACACAGTGAAGAATGACAAGTAAAGAGCTTTTATACGTCTATTATTTCATACTTGATGGCACTATACGTATGTGGAGCACCAGCTAACTAACACAGCGCAAATTTAATTTTGGTAGACTACCGGAATGTTACGAGTATCTTATAATAGAATTATTAACTCTAATGAAGCAGATAATACATTTTATTCAACTTTATTTGATGACAAACTCAAACGCCAAAAGGTATATAGAGTATTTACATGTTTATGAAGAGGAAAACACGCAACTAATGGACGTGAAAAATAACTTTATTATTATCACACTGAAACAAATAACAGATTAGTTATCTCATTTGCACTGGTGTTGGTTGTGTTTGCTATGCCGTTTATGTAACTTTTATATAATTTAAGCCCTTTCACACTACACAAAGTAGTTAGTAATAGTATACACATTCACATTATAAGGATGCAACAAAGTTTGCATTTAGTACTATAACAGCATTTATAGAGGAAATGTAATGTAAGTAGCATACTCTCATAGTCCTAGTACAGTATTCAAGAAGGTTAGTACAAACAGAAAGAAATGGTTGATAGTAGTCTTTTTAAAATAACTACCTCTTGCTGCACTACAGCATTACTCTGTTTTACGAAAGCAAACATAGCAATAAACATTTATCAAACAAATAAAACAATGAGTTTGATTGAAATCCTGTCACCTTTCGAACAAGTTAATGTTTTGGTTATTAATTATGCGTGATTCTCAATTCTTTTACGTCTCATTTTTATTTTTGCGTTTTGCAGTACTGAAATGTGAAAAATTCAATTACATTATTACTATTTCCTGCGTCTTTATTGCCTAGTTGAAAACCATGCAAATACTAATAGTGTAATAGTGAGTTTTATTTCCATCGGCACCATACATTAAGTGTATAATAGTTCACGGAAAGTGTGAACTATTTGGTTTACAACATAACCAGCCCCGATTTGTGACTGCTGCTTGGTACGCCTTTTAAGAGCATTTGTTGATCCTACTAATCCTGATCAACGTAATTATACTATATTTATGACGTTACTGGATGAAGGCTATGGCAAGAGTTGCTTGGCACGTTGAATTTTAATTTTCAAAGCTGCGGTCAGCCATTTTGAAAATATGGTTTCATACTTTTCATATTTATTCATAAGTTTTTTAGACCGAGCGCCACAGAACTAAACGGCAAGTTTCTCCGGGCAACTTGAAAATCACATAAAAGTGTTCATAAAAATATGCTGAACAATTGCCTATTCCTTGTTTTAATTAAAATCCAAAGGGAAACCCTTCAAAAATCCAATTTATATTTCATGATTCACGGTCAAAGCCTTCTTATCATTTTGAGAAAGTGCTGGATGTGAGCTTCATAGTCTTTGATTCTTTTGTTCTTCCAAGAATTTGCGAATTCATAGAAGCATGACGAAAACACAAAATGTATGAATTAAGAGGGCTCTGACCGTGAAATGATTTATAAATTCATCTCTGGCGAGCTCCACAATAAAATTTGACCAAAACAAGGAATAGGTAATTGTTCAGCATATTTTTACGAACACTTTTATGTAATTTTCAAGTTGCCCGGAGAAACCTGCCGTTTTAGTTCTGTGGCGCTCGGTCTATTTGTCCTGTTTTGTTTTTACCGCTCTGATGTCGTGAGATAGCTTCATAAGCGATATCCAATCAGATTGTAAGAATTATTTGCAGCAAAACTTTTCTATGTTCTAAATAATTTCAGTGTTGGCCATGGAATGTCGTGGGTTGTCTTGACATAACTGCAAATAACGTGGTACAAATCCGCCAACAATGATTCATTTTTGATCAATTAATTTTGCTTATTATTCTATCTACGGCTCTGTAGTGTCACTTCAGCTTCGATTGTTATTGTCTCAAATGCACGGCGATATAGTAATGTAAACTTATATTACATTGAATGAGTTTACCTACAATTTGACGAAAATAGGTTTCGCATACAAATCTATGACATACCTGAAAATTCTCCATAAAAGATTTTGTTAGCGCTGCGTGACTCTATTTCCATTTTATTTATGCAAAGGTTTCCGACCCAGTCTACCTTATAAAGAATGATACACAAAGAAGATAATTAATATAGAAGTATCAATTAGAGATTCTACGTGTTATCTTAAATCTATCATGCATGACCGACGTAGCCTATAATCACATATAAGCAAGATGTCTATCTTTAGTTCGAGAATATAGTAAATGTAATAAATAGCGTGGAAATAAGACTAGCTGTGCTTAATGGCGCTTGTACGTTGGGGAAAATTAACAGGAGGAAGGACTAGCTAGGTCAGCAGCTACTATCTTAACCTATGAAAAAGAGTCTCCAAAACCGTTTGTTCATCGATCATTTTTTAATAATTTACTTTGTTACATGTCTTAGCATGTTTCGTTTTAATTTACAAAGACCTCATAATAAAAAAATGAAAAACAGGCATTTTAAAATACCCAAAAATACCCTGTAAGTCAACTTGGAGGGCTTTATCTGGATATAGACTTGGCATATTTCCACCTAGCCTATTTGATTTAGTTCGATACCTCTCATAGTAGAAACAAGTAAAAAACAAGCACTTTGAATTCCCTCGACTACTACACTTGGAGGGTTTTATCTAAATATAGACATGATATATTTTCATAAACTCTTGTTTATTTACTTTGATAAACATCTAAGAACTATATCTAGTGATATCTAGGGATGAGTTTGCCTACAAATCTACAAATTGGAAAAACCGGCTTTTTCGAAATCTGAAAATTGATGAAATGGCACCTAGGTCAACCTAAATGGCTGTTACTAAATATAAGATTGATATTTTTCCATCTAGTTTTTTTAATTCAATTCGATACATGTCCAAGTATGACATACTAAGATATTCAGTGAATTGTATTACCCCTTTTGGTGTGAGAGACATGATATAAATTCCGCAAAAATAATAACTAGCTTTTTACAAAATCTGAAAAGTGGTGAAATCACACTTAGGTTTAGGTTGTTACTAAATATAGACTCGATACTTTCTCATGCAGTTCACTTTATTCACTTCGATACATGTCTTACAACTATATGTAGTGCTATTTAGAGATATGCATGATATATTTTCACATAATCATTCTAGTAATTCACTTCGAACATGTTTAGAGCTATATCTAGTGATATCTAGTGATCTGCATGTCTCGTTATAATTTGAGAGCAGTCACTTGAGAGACTTCGTAGTTGAATTAAAAACTTACCTTACATTCACTCCGTAGAAATAATAATAATAATAATTAATATTGTGGATGAATTCCCTGGTGGATGTGTAACTGGAATGTTCTTTATCATAATAATGAACAATGTACATTATAATTGATATATGATGCAGTCAATCCATCGAAAGGGTAGAATTACTGTATCAACTTATCGACTTGGAGGCTTTGGCAAACGATGTGGCCGAGCAGGAACTAATGGAGGAGGCGGTACCACAGCCGTTACAGGAGAATATGTATCACGTGGTGCAGATATTTTCAATGTTCGTAAGAAACAGCGATTGGGGACGTAAAATAGACCCAGAATCCAATATAATTTCGTAATCACTCTATGTTGTTGCCATTGTTTTGTACAGATGTCTTGTAGTAACACTTGATCTCCCACTCGAAGAGCAGTTAATACTTTGGAATTGCTGTCGTAGTAAATTTTGGTCTCTTCTATAGATCTTTATTCACTTTCTGAGCTTATAGCGATATGATTGATTCCCATTGTGGTAAAAAATAAGAGTCATGTGCGGGTACAAGGCTTCGAATTGGATGACCAAATACAACCTGTGCAGGAGATATTCCGCGAGAAGAAGGTGTGTTGCGTAGTTCCAATAATCCTTCATAGAAGTCCTCGTTATCAATATTAACGTTATGTCAAGTTTTAATGATCAGAGGTTTTGTCTTTTTGACACTCATCTCTGCATGCCCCATTCGATTGAGGGTAATGAGGGGAAGATGAGGTATTAGCCTCATTCCATCATGGCGCTCCTGTGAGGCCCTAATAAAACTGAAGGTCAAAAAGTGTGCCAGATTTCAAAAATATCGTGTGCCCAATCACAGCGCACCTTGGTTTCATGTGAGTTACAGCCAGGTGTTAGTTGGTTGATCCATCGAAGAACAATACAACAAGGTGTGAACAAAAATTGAAATTTGCTAAATTCAGCTATTTTGAATTTCAACATTTTGTAAACAAACTGTCGAATAAAACTTAAAACATAAAGTTTACGAGATTATTTTGGATCAAATTGGAGTAACAAAAATAGAGATAATAGATTACGTTATCTCGAAGGACTGTATGAACATTATGAAGGCCTTTTGTTGGCGTAAAATACAAAATAAAAGGAGAAAACATCATGTTTTGACGGAGCGATCGCCATCGTTGGCACTTCTGTCTGTTTGAATCTTGATTTAAATAATTAAAATCAAAGAAATATTTAAAATTAAAGATCAATTCTCTGATATACATTACTCTGATTCAAAATTCCATTCCTCCGTAAATATATAAATAAAAATTGACAATATGACAGAATAAACGATCGAAATGTAAACGTTGAGAATGATTCAAGCAAATTTGTTTACATTTTTAGTGTTTTATGTACCAATCAGCGCTCGATAAACACCAAAATTTTTGGTTTATGGCACACTTTTTAACTTTCAATCTTATTAGGTCCTCAATGGAGCACCGCGTGCAAATGAAGGCCGTGATGGAATGAGGCTAATGGGGTATGTTGAATATCCAATTTGTGACAAAATGTGGCAAAGGTGAACTGTGGTCCCCCATCTGTACGAAGACGAACAGGAATTCCAGTGTTCGAAAACTGTTGTGGCAATGCTAAACGTAATGGTGTTGTAGTGGTATCTTTACCAAATTTGATGAAACTTGGCCAGCCTGAATAACGATCGGCATACAGGAAACTATGTATATAGGAAATGACGGAAAAAATGGACTTCAAAAAAATCTACAGAAGTGCATTCAAAGACACGTGTTAAGCCATCTTCTTTCATCAAGACATTCTCTACATGATGCTACAATTTCCTTGATGTCTTTTGGAGATACGAGGCCATCAAACAGTTTGGCGAGCTCTTTGTTTCGTGCGGGTAATTCCTTGATGCGAATAAGGTAATCGTTCCAGTACATTAGTGCGACAACAAGAAAGGACAACGATTCGAGATCCACGCAAGATAAATCAATTTTCACTGATAGCTCGTTATTGACTTGGTGAAATGATTGTAATTGAATAGGTAGAGACTGGATATCTCTAGGGAACCCACTTGAGACCAATGCTATTAGAGAAGAGTAATCGACCTCGTTCTATGCTTTTTCTTGTATAGACTCCAGGTGCTGTCAGTCCTGGGTGACTTATATTCAGGTCGTAAATGATGTCATTATTGCTTCGATGTGAAGATTTGTGTCTTCAGATTGAGGATGGAAGATTGGCGCTCTATAGAAAGGACGTCGGCGATTTGATGATCTTTCCCTCTGGTCCACCCAGTCTTGAACTAAATGTAGATAGTTTCTACAGAAGTCGTTGTAGTCGAGGATTGTCAGTATCTGTGATTGA
Organism: Haliclystus octoradiatus; assembly: GCA_916610825.1. Taxonomy (NCBI): domain Eukaryota; kingdom Metazoa; phylum Cnidaria; class Staurozoa; order Stauromedusae; family Haliclystidae; genus Haliclystus; species Haliclystus octoradiatus. The sequence continues at coordinate 10,925,120 of OU744452.1, read as the reverse complement.
ATAATTGTTCAGAATCGGAATAAGTGGTTTATGATCAGTCACAACTGTGAAATTAGACTGACCTTGTAGATGCAGAAGTCATTTAATAGCTGCTCATGATACTGCTAGACTTTCCAGCTCAATTGTAGCGTAGCGTTTCTCGGCATCACTTAAAAAGCGGGATCTGCAATCTAGAAGTCGCCACTGACCATGCTAACGTTGTAGTAGAGCGTATCCCGAACCAGGGATTCTTGACGCATCCGTTTGAAGTACCAGTGGTAAGACTTGCGCTCGGGGACTTGCGTGGTAAAATGATAAAATTGGTGGCTTCTGAAGAGCATTTTTGACTGACTGGAAGGCTGCATCATGGACTGGTAATCATTGAAAGACATAACTGGATTTTCACAATGGTCTCACTGGTTCTTTAAGTGCTGATATGGACGGACAGAAGTTTGACAGCTGCTCTACCAACCCCAAAAATGATCACAGGGCCCTTAAATTTGATGGAGTCAGAACATGTGTAATTGCTTGAATTCTATCAGTAGTAGGGGTAATGCTAGAGTGACAAAAATTATATCCGACATATTTCACAGATGATTGTGCAAATGTAAATTTCTTGTGGTTAAGGATGATACCATGAATACGAAATTGATGTAATAAAGATTTTGTATGCTCAACATGAGCCCGTAATGAAGAAATCATATAGTAGTATTTCCTCAACTACTTTACATTTCCGTGGTAAATTTTTAATGCTTGATCTCCGCGAAGACTATACTCGTCCCCACTGCTAATCAAACCCATGGTGGCATGTAAATATTTGTACCTACCCCAAGACGTGATGAATGTTGTTAAGTGCTGACTAGACTAAGGGATCTTGCCAATATCCACTAGTGGCATCAAGTGTAGAGAAATATGTGGCTGTCTGGTCTATGGCAGCAATTGCTTCCTTGGGTGTTACCAAAGGGTAAACAGGACGTTGAATGTTTTTGTTTAAAGCCCGCATGTCTCCTACTATACGCAAATCACCATTAGATTTTGTTGTTATATGCATAGGAGAACACCAATCAGTACACTCAGAGACAGGGGCAATAATTTCCCCTCCTATACCATAATGTTTCTTGGGCATTTTTGTGCCTTGCAAACGGCAATGATCTGGCAGCTCGGACATGAACAGGCTTAGCATCATATTTGAGATGAATTTGCATAGGCTGTGTATCCATTGGCTTTAAATGTTCATCTGAACCAAACACATCGTTAAATTCATTAAGTAGTTGTTCCCTTATAATGTTGACCTCCTTAGCTCAGTAAAGTAGTATTTAATGGCTTATTTGATCGTGTTAACTGTTTAATTAATGATAGTATGCTGCTGAGGATAGTTTGGTGGTGGTATGCCCATATCTAATGATGCATATCAACTGCATAGCATACCATTCAGATCTTGAAATACTTTGACAGAACCTTCAGTAGTAGTGTATAATGTCCGTGTGTAATTTATTAGCTATTTAATTGGTGACCATTTGTACGGCTTTAAATGGGATCTCTTAATGCCTAGATGTTGAGCATTACGCAATCCAAGACATGTAACTTCGGCCCCAAAAACAGAAAGAAAACAGAATTCTCACATTTGTTTTGTGCATGTAAATTGTCTGTAGACTTTGGCTGTTTTCTAAAGTTATGTGTGTTTGATCCTGTTGCGTTGACAACAGAAACAGTCGATTCCAATGATAATTGTTCTGAGCCATTCTATGAGACTTGAGAAGTCTCACAAATATCAATACAATCATTTAAACACGTTAATTTGTGTCATCCCCAACAAAGACATAAGGCAACGATACAGTGCTGGAAGGAAGGGTATTGTTAGGGGGCAACTCCATCTCCCCGCTTTCAATTTGCTGGGCCAAAGCGGTTTTATTCCATACCCCTCCATCAGAGACTCTCCCATTAGTTCCAACATCTGCGTACAGGCATTCGTAATTAGAGCCAGCTACAGCTAGAAGGACCATGGAATTGGTGTGTTTGTAATTGTAATAAATAGAACCAGAGTTTGGGGATCGCTGCATAACTAGATGTTTACCATCAATTGCTCCAATGCAATTTGGATATTGCCAACGATCACCAAACTCTTTGCCTACAGCAATCCATTCTTCTGATGTGGACGGTGTTTTCAGAAATATTGATTGCATGTTTTTAATAACTGCTTCACAGACATTTTGGATAATGCATGAAATAGCTCTTACAGAGATTCTAAATTGATAGCATAGTGAGTAGAATATCTCTCCTGTTGCCATGAACCTTAATGTTAGTGTTAAGTGTGATTTTGCGTTAATGGTTGCAGTTCCTCCGACAATCTCCGTTGGAGTGATATCTGCCTCAATGTAGCTAAGAATAGTTAGAAAGTGATCTAAAGTCATTCGTAACATTTCTCTGTATGAGGCAGAGTCCTCGGCTGACAATTCTCTGATGATATTGCTGGAATAGCCATGTTGGTTTCTTGGTCTTATCCAGTCTCGAGTTCTACTTCTTCCCGTGGAACATTATCATCAAACATAATCTCCAACATAATAACAAAGAAAGCAAGTTTTCGCTTACGAAGCTGTTGCAATATAAGGGGCAATAAAGAAGGTGCCATAATCAAAAGAAAATACATATAATTTTGCACAAACTCAACAAATAAACGCCATGTTTTTATAACTCAGTTTCAGGTGGGTAGTTCCCAGGTCCAATCCCGCGTTTTAGGAAAAGTCTATGGTGAAGTTGGATAATCGTTTGCCCACGTATCCAACATTTCATTTGGACTCAGTTGGATTTTGTCCAAATAGCAATGTTGGATCGTTTGCTCGGGCCTTTAATAATTTTTTACGCAACTCAATGTCATTAACGCCTCAGATTATCGTGGTGATCAAGCCGTCATCACGACTACAATGGCAAAAATCACAATTACTTGCTAGCGCATATAAAGCAACTACAGGTAAGCGTGAAATGACTCACCGTTGTGTTGACGCATATCTTGAAATTCAACACAATCACGTGTGATAATACGTTGCTTACTCAGCCAATCTTTAGTCTTCAATAAAATTTCTTGTACTGTTAATTGCGTTGTATTATTAATACCTATGCGAGTTTCCAATGTTATTAGAATATCATGGGAAAGGAACGTACGTAATGCCGTTACCTGCCTTCCACGAGGAAAAACCGTCATGGTGCACAGCCGGCATTATTAATATTTCAATGATTATAAGATATTATCTAGGTTAAGAACTTTCCCACCGTCTCACCAATGTGTTTTACACATTTTAAATGTGATTGGTGCGATGCAAATGCAAATTTACTATCTGTGTAGTAGTATAACTCCATAGAAAATATCAACCAATCATTTGAGCACTTTGGCTATTACATAGTTATTGCAAATAGTCCAGAAGTTTGACACCATCATATTCTGAATTAATTACAGTCCAAAAATATTTTAAAATGCGCATCGGAACTGTTTCGAGCTTTGTTCATTTCTATCTGATTATTGACTAAAAGAGTCTAGAACTAGATTCTGTGTGCATTTCTTTCTTTCTTGGTTTTCAGTAGACTCTATAAAATTTCTACTATTGAGAGCTTACTGCTCAAAAGATTTCCAAAATCCTCAGCTTCTTTTCCAATGTCATAACTTACGGTACAGCATTCTACAGCCATTTGACATATATTGTTGATCATTAATGAACAAGACAAGCAGCGTGGCCCTAGAATTGATCCTTGTGTAAATCTTGTTGTGATGCAGTTGGGGTCTGAAAAGCTGACTGACAACTTGTTTACGATTGCTGATGCAATTTTTATACCAGTTTAGCCTGTTGATTGCAAGGCTGTATGATTACAGCTTAGTCAGTATAATATATCATGATCAACATAGTCAATCAGCTTCTGTAAGTCAATGAATACTGCTCCAGTGAGCTCATATTATCTTTGTCCACACCATTTCTAATATAACCAGAAAACGCAACAGCGCACTTTCTGCCTAGCAATGGTTTCAACCAATCCATGCCATGCATGCTGAACGTCAGTAATAAGATGATATATACTTAGTTAATTAAGATAATCAAGATGTATAATTGTATAGAGTTGATTATGGACAGACAGGTCATTAACTTTCGTTATTCTCTCTTAAATAATAACCACAGAATAAATACATACCCTACCACATTTCGCGTATACCTATAGCTATTCATATGCTATATCTATCTTGTAATTTAATAAAATATCTGTTTTTAACTTTGATAGTGGAAACAGCATGTCGAAACGTTTGAGCGAATTTAATCAGATCTTTTTACGCTATCTTTCATATACTAGAATTAGTAGATTAACAAAACATTTTTTTCATACTAAGCTGTTAAATGTATAGATATGCTACTGTGGCATCGCTGTGTGATCTCTATCTTAGAAAGGATTAAAAAACTATCGAATAATAATCAGCCAGATAATCAAAACTTTATCCTTGTTATATATATTTCTGCCTGAACTAGTACATCACGTATTGTTTTCACTAATCAATATATAAATGAATGAATGAATGAATGAATGAATGAATGAATGAATGAATGAATGAATGAATGAATGAATGAATGAATGAATGAATGAATGAATGAATGAATGAATGAATGAATGAATGAATGAATGAATGAATGAATGAATGAATGAATGAATGAATGAATGAATGAATGAATGAATGAATGAATGAATGAATGAATGAATGAATGAATGAATGAATGAATGAATGAATGAATGAATGAATGAATGAATGAATGAATGAATGAATGAATGAATGAATGAATGAATGAATGAATGAATGAATGAATGAATGAATGAATGAATGAATGAATGAATGAATGAATGAATGAATGAATGAATGAATGAATGAATGAATGAATGAATGAATGAATGAATGAATGAATGAATGAATGGAATTAAAACCTTTTCACAGTTATCATTTATTGATTCGTAATTAAGAACACCATCAACCTATTGTGAAAATACAGCACCAAATCCATCATAGTTAGCATCAGTATGGATAATAAAATAATGATTAAATCTGTAAAAGCGGAAACATCTGATGAAACCAAATGTTGCTTCAATTGATAAAATGCGGCTTATTGACTTTTAGTCCAATTATATAAAAGAGTCAAAGTCGGAAAAGCTACTTGCAGAATTCTCTATAACTGATGGACACTCTATAAGTGCTCACAAATGGACATCATTGCATAGCATGCAAAAGATCAGCTGGTCGATGGTCAAGGCATTCCAAAGTCAACAGCGTTATCCGCCGATCATTTTCTTCAGCTCACATTCCATCAAGATGGAAACGACCTAATGGTATGTTCCAAATTCCTAGGAATAAGGGTAAATTCCTAGTATGGGACTTAAAGTCATCATCAAACCAACTTTACCTAACCAACAGCAGGCTTATATATATGTTATATAGTTGGAAAAAAAGATATTACACATCCATATATATTATATAATAACATAAGAGTCAGATTTATTTGCAACAAAACTCAAAAATTCAAAAACTGTACAAAACTCGTGGTAATCTTATGCTTCTATCTGGGATCCCTGTGACACACCTGATCGAGGTCACAGGAAACAGAAACACTACATTATATAAAACCATCTTTAATATCAAACACAATCGAACCAATAAAAAAGAACAACAAATATCAAGAATTGGTTATCCACCCAACGCAAAGTGAGAAAGGGCTTAGGTAGTAGTCTTTATTCGGTGCCGTAAGCAGCATTCCCCTGAACTAGTGCTTAGCCTTGGCAGGGACGAAACACCTGTCAGATTAGCATCATCAATTATTTGTATTGCATACATAATATTATCATAAAGTAAAAAAAGTACGATGTACGTCATCTTCTTTTCAACTTAAAAATGATTATTCATGTCAATTTAATTAAACTGCCTCACTTATAGCATGAATTTTTCATAACCTTGAACAAGATATCCTTCTCCCATCATAATTTATTCAGAATACTTGATTCAGATTTTTTACACAAAACTGTAACTAATTTGAAATATTGATAAATCAATCGCTCATGGCATTAACTTGAAACCTTCTTTTAAAGATGTAGCATTTCATCTCGCGAATAGTTTTTACAACAAACTAAACTATGCTATATTGTGAACATTCTCATTTTTTTCTACCCTGTAATTAGGGCTAAACATACATCTTCTGCCGAATACATGCTATTTGAAATTAGCATTAAAAGAAAATAAAGTCAGACAGGCCCCGGTTTGTTGAATCAGCTATTTTTGAGATTACAAACTGCAAGCTTCTAGCCAAGGCGTGATATTTGCCTATATAGGAGCTTGAGTGCTGGAATACCTTTCGCGGGGTTTACGGCCGTGATTTCCGAATACGCATTCCCAGAGAAGCAGCAATGATATAAATATGTGAGATCCTTGATTGATTTTGAAACGTGGTAGAAAGTGCTGCCGCCTGCATGAAAGACGACAGCGATTTTTCACCATAATTGATATTTGATTTGATCTGTTCAAGTCTATAATGATTTCTTTATTATCAATATTTACAAATATTTTTAATCAGCGCCTGTATTTACAGATTCATACGATAAAAAAATGTTTATTCATCATTAATTTTCTGTTGAAAGGGTATTACAGGTCATAATTAGTGAAAACTGTCTTCTAACGCCAGCCATCTGCTATCTACATAAACGCGTATTATCTTTTACCCCATACTAAGTTGCTCAATGTGAAAAAATACATATTCGTTTTGATTGAATGACCGACATCAGATGTGTAAGAACTTGAACTCAATCATACAAACTGTTGCTTGGAAAGAGTGAACACTGGAAAGAGTGGATATGATATATATTTAGTTTAAAACAATAATACCATCTAGGACGCATCAAGTAATAAGCAAAATGGACATTGCATTTATTATCATTCTATCTTTCATTATTGTTTTCTCTGTTTTACTCAATGGAGCTGTTCTTGTTACGATGATAAAGTTTCGAACTACTCTAGTATTTCATGAACCTTTACTGCTTAGTTTAGCAGCTTGTGATTTTTTGCAAGTTACAGTTGGATACATTTTAGAAGTGTTGATAGCGTTTCAATCAGTTACTTGGCTTTGTCATTTCTCAGCATTTTTTGTATTTTTTCTTGGCTTGACATCAATTGGTCATCTTGCAGCTTTATCAATTCTACGTTGCACAAGTATCTGTAAACCATTCTTAGCAATACATCTACAATGTTCAAATAGATTTGTCATTATTATTGGCTTGTTTTGTTGGGTTTATGCTTTATTGTGGGCACTTTTCCCATTATTCGGTTGGTCATCATATAAATTTCAAACTGCTACTATTTGTTCTTTAAATTGGGAATCAAAACGCTTACTTGATCGCCTATATATTGTTTTTCTATTAGTATTCTGTTTTGTGTTACCTATGGCAATTATAGCTATCACATATAAACTTATGCAAAGCGAACTTAAGTCCATGCGATTACGTTTGCAAAGTTTTTCCAGAAAAGATGGGCATAACAAAAGAAAGGAGCTTCGTGTTGAAAAGAAAAATACAAAACTTGTTGCTATTATGGCGTCATCATTCTTGATATGTTGGACACCATATGCAATCGTTTCAATTGTATCTATGATTGACGCAGGAACGTTTCTTCAACATGGTTGGATATTGCAGTACTCAGCTTTATTCGCGAAATCTTCAACCATGCTTAATCCCATTATCTACACCATTTGGTACGATAAATTTCGAAGAAATATTTCAAAACTAGCACCTGTTTTATTTAAACATCTTTTTCTTTGCGGTGAAACAAAAACTGAGCCGATTACATCATCGACATGTTAGAGATAAACAATGATATATTAGTATAGCTGGAGGATCACTAATTCCCGTCAATTATTTTATTCTGGCCCAAATGATAACTTTTGAGTATCTTAATTGCAAGTAATTTTAATAATGCTTTATTTGGGAATATGTAATATTATCTTGAACATTTATACAAGAAATCTATATTGAAATTATAATAATAAAGAAGTCAAAGACTACACATTTTGATACTGTTACTTAAAGTTTCACGCTTTATGCGATCCTCAGACAGTTAAAACTAATCAATAAAATACATTATACCTCATAATTAAACTTACAAAACGCGGCTATTGTTAAATAATATAAAGGCTATTGTTTTGTTAGATGCGATAATTCTTTGTAGTTATTTCCTATGCGGTAGTTAGTTATTACAGATTATGTTTTAGTGGATTTATAATTAGAAAAATAAAATTTATTTTCATGCCTACACTTAGAGATTAATTCTGATTTTTTATTTAATAGTTCTTTTTTTGCGCATATTATATGGTACTTTTCAGCTAAGCATAACTGGCATCTCTTTGATTTGTTGCTATATGTCTTGGCTGTAGATAGTGCAGTCCATTCAATTTGGTATTCAATGGCTTCATTTTTTAATTCCCAAATATATTTTGACAGCTGAGTGTTGTTCGTTTGTTTTTCATGTCTGAATGTGCTCATGTGCTGTGTGTGGCGTGTCTTGAATGTTCCTTCTGTAAGGCCGATGTAATTCTTTTCCACCTGGTCTCCTGTCGTGACTTTTGCATTATAAATTACGCTCTCCATTAGACATTTGTTATTAAAGGGGCAATTTTCTTTTACGCGGCAATTGCATAGTTTGGTACTTTCGGTGTCATCCTTTTCTGTATTGATTAGATTTTTGTTGTGATTAGTAATTATCGTTTTCATGTTTGAAGTGCAGCTGTAGCTGACTTTGAGTGTGTTTGAGTTGAAAATTTTGTGTAGAGTGTGCGATGGCGGAAAGTGCTTCTTGACTAGACTGAGAAATGTCTAGTCAAGAAGCACTTTCCGCCATCGCACACTCTACACAAAATTTTCAACTCAAACACACTCAAAGTCAGCTACAGCTGCACCTCAAACATGAAAACGATAATTACTAATCACAACAAAAATCTAATCAATACAGAAAAGGATGACACCGAAAGTACCAAACTATGCAATTGCCGCGTAAAAGAAAATTGCCCCTTTAATAACAAATGTCTAATGGAAAGCGTAATTTATAATGCAAAGTCACGACAGGAGACCAGGTGGAAAAGAATTACATCGGCCTTACAGAAGGAACATTCAAGACACGCCACACACAGCACATGAGCACATTCAGACATGAAAAACAAACGAACAACACTCAGCTGTCAAAATATATTTGGGAATTAAAAAATGAAGCCATTGAATACCAAATTGAATGGACTGCACTATCTACAGCCAAGACATATAGCAACAAATCAAAGAGATGCCAGTTATGCTTAGCTGAAAAGTACCATATAATATGCGCAAAAAAAGAACTATTAAATAAAAAATCAGAATTAATCTCTAAGTGTAGGCATGAAAATAAATTTTATTTTTCTAATTATAAATCCACTAAAACATAATCTGTAATAACTAACTACCGCATAGGAAATAACTACAAAGAATTATCGCATCTAACAAAACAATAGCCTTTATATTATTTAACAATAGCCGCGTTTTGTAAGTTTAATTATGAGGTATAATGTATTTTATTGATTAGTTTTAACTGTCTGAGGATCGCATAAAGCGTGAAACTTTAAGTAACAGTATCAAAATGTGTAGTCTTTGACTTCTTTATTATATTTACAGCTCTGTCAACTGACATTGAGCACTGTTTTACTGCTATTAGATAATATCTAATACTATATTGAAATTATATATTAATTATATTATTTCCACCTATAATTGTTGTAATAACAACAATAAAACTCAAAATTGGCTAGAATGAGTTCAGCGCATCGACCTGTACTACAATAAATGTTTCTTTGGCCAATGTCGTCAACATTCTTGCCTTTTTCATTGTGAAGATAAATTATATTTATAATGAATTTAGATTGTAAGGTGATATTGCCAACGAAGCTCCTCTTTTCCGAGCTAGTTTAATTTTAACGAGTTGAATTTTACAGCTCTGCGCATTCAGAGCTACAATGACTTCAACGACTATGCATGTATGCGTTACATTTGGATCGTGATTGGTGACTGATTAATAATTGTAAAGCTATTGTAGTTATGATTTATGCAACAGTGTGATTATAATTTCAAAAGATGTATGAACATATGTATATATTTTAGACAAGACAAACGCTGTTGAACAAAATGGTGTACTTAAATAATTTGTTTTTACTTTTCAAACTGTCATAATGAAGTTCCTTCTGCATTCCATGCGTTGAACCATCTCAAGACCGTGCACATTTGTTGTTCGAGTAAAGTCAAGGTTGAGCTGACTTATTTCAAAAGTATTGGAGATGTAACCCATAACAGAAAACCTATCATTCAGAAATCAGATCATCTCAAGCATATAATTTTCGTCAAATTTTTGATGGAGTTTCTCTCTCTGCTCAACAATAGCGATCATGCCGATGAAGGCTAAATAATCAGTAGGTGTTTCTTTCTTGTACGTGATGATTGCCCTTTCCATAAATAACTATTGATTTCTAGCTGTTTAGATTTTGGAGTAGTCTTTGACACATGACACTCATGGTTATGAATTATCCTTGAGGGGTCATCTCGAAGTGGCATTTTCTTCGGGACGGATGGCCCGTAGGGCCTTTCGACTACAAACCACGATTACCCCAAGCTGTGCCACACATTTAAGGGAAAAACCACCTTCGCAGCATTTTATTGTACCAGAACCGGCGGACTTTTTGCCAACAGTTTTTTGCCATCCTCCTGTTCGGCCTTCGGACTAGGTGAATATTGTTTTTTTTTTTCGTTCCGACCACTGCATATTGTATGAATGAGTAATTCAGTAATGTAATTTACAAGACTTTACCATTTATGTTATTATTGTGGCCGGCTGTAATTATGTCGCTGCTTGTCTGTACATAAAATGGCTGAGTTCATTAAAACGATCATTTTGGACCACCTCCACCTTCACTACGGTAGGAATCACTACGTTTGTTCAATGATTCTAATCGTTTTGCTTTTGAATATGTTGATAATGCCTTCGTTATTGTTTTGAAATGTAAGGTTGTAAATTGTTTGGCCGATTTCTTTCTGCTTTTGGACATGTCAATTTAGAGAAACTTTTGTGAATTTGTGCCTTAAAATATTGGCCGCGCGCGCACGTGTTTGGTTTGGGCTAGTCAGGCTTCAACTGCCACATTTTCAATGCTATTTAGGAGCTACCGCCTCTACGTTTTCTACAGAATGTGCCTGCCATAGCCTTGTGTGTTTCGCTCCAATGAATTAGTTGTGATTTTCATCTCCAATATTTTACTTCAATTTTAGACCTAAATGTATGAATGTAATGCACTACCTCTGGATATGAAATTTCGATAATTATTGATTCGTTCTTTAGAAAGTTCTTGCAAGGGGTTACTAACTTATTATGCCAATTAATGCAAACACTACACCTGTTTCTAACTTGCATTTGTTCATTTAATTCAACATGATTCTCATTTACTTTCAATTGTTTGGCTGTCTTCTAATCAAATTTATTGTCATTTGTTTGCAGACAATCAACACTCAAGGTTTTGCTTTTGCAACTTGCCAGTGGTCAAGGGGATTATTTATTTGCCTTGATTCACAGAAAAGTATTGTACTGCTGGCTGCTGAATTATCAAACCACACCCTCTACGAATTATCTATTTCACCATTGTTACCATTCCTATACAAGGCTTTACTGTTTATTATTGTGGCCGGTTGCCTTGGACTTTAAATTGTATTTAAATTTATATTTGCATATTATATATCGTAATATGCGAACTAAAGTATGTCTGATTTAATTATACATGACTTAAGTTTTATTGCTTGACCATGAAGTTGTATATTGATTTACTGTTACCATTGGTATGATTTGATGGCTAAAATTGTGACTTTAGTGTACTTCTATTTATTATAACATTGACATTGATGGCAATGACGTTCCCCATTCACATGCGCGTGAGGTATTATGTAATATGTATCAAATTTTACATGATTGAATGAATAAAGCTGTTTTTAATTATGCATGCGCAACTACATGAATTGCTCACTCCTAAATCCTAAATTTTCAACCTTCAAATCACAGGCTACCTGTCTGACCTTCACTTATGTGTGAATTTTTCACTACTTGATTGTAGCTTGTGTGTGTTACTTTTTATGAGTAATTTTTATTGATTTTGCCCTTCTATTTATTTGAGATATATAGAGGAGATTAGCTGCCCATGCATTCCCCTTCTGCCAACTGTTCCTTGCCGCCTACAGCCGACCCGACAACGACCCCCAAAGATACTACGGGTTGCGAACAAAACGACACGGACCCCCGGGTCGCGCTTTTTGATCAAAATATTTACGAAAATACATGTATTTTTTATACAAAATATTGAATTAAGCAAAGTGTGGTCTTTCTTTTCAGCCAAAACGGATTCGAATCAATTTATCAAGTCAATAGAATATATTAAGATATACTACTTACTTTATAATTTTCAGAATTGAGCAATGCAAAGTTTGTCAAAGATTTCCCATTTTTTATTTGTTACTGTAATTTCAATATGAAGGTAACTCCACAAATATTAATTTAAGTATATTTCGAAACAATCCCAAAATAAATATATCAAGAACGCACGTCATTTGAAAGATTGGAATTTTCTGCATCGTTTATTGTAAGTTCCAAGACATAAACGGAATCAATCACCGCTGCATGTGACTTTTAAGAATCGACACGTACTTAACCTTGTTAATTTCTTTATTTTGATGCTAGATTTGTAACAGATAATGCAAGATCATTTTCTTTAAACTCCAAGGCAGATCTATTTTTCTTATCATCACAAAGCCGAAATTTCACGAAAATATACATATTGTCCTTTTGATCAAGCCTCTTATCTAGCTATATCAACCTCAATTCAGTTTAAAATATCAAGATTTTGAAATTTGCTTGCTATGATTTTTCGGAGGTAAAAACACATGTATTTCTTCCAGAAATTGGAGAAATAAACTACAGGTATAAAGAAATGTTTAGCAACCTATGAAAATCATAAAGTTCTACTAAATATGTTGTAAACTGAAGTAAAACGCTAATGGTTTGAAAATGCTCAAATTAGATTTGAACAAAAACACAAAAAGATCACGCCTACAAAATTTGCGCATGCTCAGTACAGGATAACGTAAAGTACGCAACCCGGCCCCTTTAAAACGCCAGCTACATAACCGATAATAGTAGTAATGCAAATAGTAGAATAATGGGAATTACAAGATGCCGCTGACAGACGAGACAACAGAACTTCATGATCGATGGTGCTTAGTCTACTGGAGTCTATCCTATGATGCTAGAAAACCGTTGATTTTCACGAATCCTATATCATTCTAGAACTACGTTTTAACACATGTTTGCCATATATACGTAGATGTAGAGGTGTTGGTAGATTTCAATATACTCACTGCTGTAGTCCACCATAAACTAGATACGGTTATAGACCAATGTCCATAAAATCCATCCCCATTTTTTCAAATGGTTTGTCTGGGGGTATTGTATAAGGCTACATTGATTATTTTGGTAGGTGTGCTCTGCACAAAGCATAGAGCATGAAGGGCAGAATCCAATAGTAGATTTGATAGAAGCGCTAATGCCAGGCCAAAGTACTGTCTCGCAAGCTCTTCTTATTGTGGCATCAAAGCCAAGATGAATAGAATGTACAGTTTTCCAGAATTCTTGATTGTGGTACTTTGGGAGTGACGATTCTGGGGTCTTTGAATATATAATACCCTCATTGACTGTCAGTTCATCTCTAATAGGCCCAGAAAGTCTTGATATTACCTGATAGGGCTTGTTTGATGTTATGCCAGCTTTGAGTAATTGTTTGCTTGGGGGTCAAGAGCTGTTCATTTTCAGCAGTGTATGATCTTGATCATCACAAATATCTGCATGTGTCAGTGTCCCTTCAATGATTCAACTGACTAGTGATTGCGAAAGGGTGTCCGCAATAAGTTGGTCTTTTCAGGGCTTTACTTGACAATCAAACTGTATCACTCTAGACCCATCATCGTTCTTTGTAATCGTTAAGGGACCATAAGTAAAGACTTGTTTAGAATCGATTATAGGGGGTTGTGGCCGTGTTCGACTAGGATATCAGTCTTACCGTAAATGTATTGGTCAAATATTGAGCAAGCAAATACAACGGCCATGCATTCTAATAATAGGTGCATATCGTGTTTCAGCAGGAGTGAGGGATCTTCATGCAAACGATACTGGTCTTCCATCTTGTAGCAAAACTACAATGAGACTTGAAATGCTAGCATAGCATTGGATGGAGAGTTCTTTTGTTATATAAAAGTATTGGAGCAGGCAGTCTTGGCTAAGAGCTTAGATTTGAGCAAAGGTATTCTGCTCAGCGTTGCCAAATGTAAATTCCTGCTTCGGTTTCTTCTCTTTCGAGCTTTGCATTGTGATGCACTGATATTGCTAAGGTTAGGTAGAAACTTCCGAACATAATTAACCACGCCAAGGGACCGTCGCATCAATGGGTTGTCTGAGGGTTCATCCATATCCATAATAATGCAAACTTTCTCTGAGTCAGTTCGAATTCCGTCTTTGCTGATATGACGACCGATGAATCGTAGCGCAATCAAAGACGGAGTTTAGAAGCATTCAATTTAATGCATTTTCATTTGGTCATTTCCAGCAGATAAGTTAGTTTTTGATCGTGGTCATTTCGCTCATCGTCCATCGTGTCTCCACAGCCATAGACCAAAATGCGACGGTGTCTAATCAGCGACAACCTGGGTGCGTTCTAAGCAACGCAGAAGATCAGCAAGGCAAAGTTGAAATTCTTGGTGCCTAAAATGTTGTCAGATAGCTGCTTAATTCACTCAATTTTACATGCAGAAACCCATCTTTTGCACCAAGGAGAGTGTAAGTGGGGATCTGAGGCTAGCCCAGATTCCTATAAATTGTATTACGCAAATTGTATTATTCATCAGGCATTTATTGGGCGTAAACCATTGGAATTGCATTGGTGAATATTTTATAGGCCTCATTTGTAAATATTCTTTGTATTACGGACTCGATGTTTGATTCTTCCTAAGATCTTGCTATCATACAGTCCTACAATTGTGTTCCCTTAAGAGAACACTTACAGAGAGAAAAAACTCGTGCAATGCGGAGATTTGGTAGTACGTCATCAATTTTTTGCATTTCATAGTGGTTTCTTTTGATAGCTTTGTTTAGATCTTTCGGATCAACACATATGAATATTTTACCATTGGGTTTCCGAACAGCCACTATTGTAGAAATCCAGTCTGTCGGTTCTTCTACTTTTGTAATAAAATAGTGCTTCTAGTGATTTGGTTTGTTTCATTGCATCTGCTTTTATGTGAATAGGAACTTTGCCTGGTTTATGTTGTAATGGTTGGCATGATGGGTCGGCTTCTATGTGATATTCTCCTGGAAAACTTCCTATTCCAGTAAAAACCTCTTTGTACTTCTTTAATACTTCTTCTTTATCCATGTGCGTAGTATTTGAGTCAGTATTGCTTGCATCCACTACATTTACACAATCGGTTACTGTTATTAGCCAAAGTGTTTTATTCGTCTCTCAAGACAATAGGGTTGTTCTTCCAAGATCCAAGTTCAACAACATCAAATGTGATTATGTCTCGTGTTGTTTTCACAATTGTGGCTTTCGGTGTTCTTTTTGAAATAGTTTTTGTTGCCATTATACATTTGAAGAACCGTGCTGCTCTTTTAAGTTTTGGTCTGACAAGCTTATCATAGTCTTTTCAGACATAGCACATTGACATCTTTTCCAGAGTCTAATCCCACTGCTAGGGACATCTTGTTTTCACTATCAAATGAAATATTCAATTCTGCAGTTACCTTTTACAGTTATTTGTTATTTTTATCCTTGATGATGTTTATATCCTTGATCGTCATCACTGCTTTCTTCGAGATATTGAACTGCCTGTGTTGACAGGCATGCAGCATTATGATTGATTCGTTTGCATTTTTCGCAATACTCTCCATATGCTGGACAAGCTTGCGCTGCATGAGTACCAGTGCAGAATTTGCAGTTAGTAATGGTCTTGACTTGCTTCATTTTAGGCTTCTTGTACTTTTCAGCTTTTAAACTAATAGGATGGACCTCTTCTGATAATCTGTTTATATCTGTCTTGATATCTTCAGCTCAACGACGAATATCTTTACAGCTTTTTCCTACTTCAACTGTTCTGCCTTGAACAATTTTCTTCGGGTCTTGTCATCATCAAGACCCGTAGCCAAGGCTTGAAGAACCAGTTCATCTTTCATAAGATCCAACTGGCAACGTTGTGCTTGCTTTTGGAGTTCCGTTTAGTATTCATCAATAGTGTGGTCTTTTTACTTCATTCTAAGGGGTTTGTGGCTGGCCATAAATATATTCACAAGAGGTGCACAGAAGTGATCAAATTTCATCACTACTATTGTATAATCTGTGGCTACTCCCCCATCTTCATAGGTGAAATTTCCTGTTGCTCCAATTGACTCTTAGTAATATTGCAACCCGAATTGCTGATGGTGTATCCACGTGTTTTATCCAAAGCAGTTAAGATTTGGGTAAATTCCTCCTTAAAAAACTTTCCACTCATCCGTCAAAGATGAACCAGAAAGCGGTTTTGGAGCCAAAAATTCTAGTTCTTGCAACGCCATGTTAAAATTTGTTCTATAATCTCAAAGCATGGTAGTCAAATTTTTTGTAGCCATTTTGAAATTTTTGAGATTGAATATTTTAGATATGAAAGGGATGCAGAATTCTTCAGTATGATAACATCTATAAGTCAATCTGGAAAAAAATCTTACACCGGATATAATGGTAGTCTCTTTTCTTCCAAGTGAAGTGGGTCATCTTAAAAAGGTCGGGTGTAAAGTTGCTTTGCATATATGTCATAATTTGTTGCTAATTATTGTACCTTGAATACAAAAGAAACAAAAAAGCTGTGGTGTTTCGAAGTTTTAAATAGCAGTCACGCTCCAACTATTTTAGAAGCTTCTAAACATCGGATTGAATAACCTATTTGTTTCTTCTCCAATCAGAAAAGGCATACGGTAGAATCCAAGCAAATATGTCAGGGTAAAATGATCAGCAAAAAATTAAGATATATGCAAAGAAATTTTACATCCGACCTTTTTATGATGACCCATTTCATTTGGAGGAAAACAGCCTGGCGCTAGTTCCGGTGTTACTTTATTTTCCAGATTGACTTATGTTATTCTACACAAGAGTTATGCATCATTTTCATACAAAAATATTTAAGATCAAAAATTTAAAGATGCCTCCATATTGTTATAAGTGTGAAATTTTTAAGCCATACAGCCCCAATTTTGAAGAACATACGCATATTAAAATCAAATGATTTATATATCTTCTTAAAACCCTGACCTTGCTACCAAATATCAATATGCATATCATGTGTTTATTGACAGAACAATTATTGTGAAGATATAGCAATATTGAATTAGTTTATAATTATCACTTCATCATCATCATGCTCAAATCTATACAATGAGAGAGCGTCCTCATGTTTGAGCCTCGTTATACCTTAGAGGTAAAACATAGCCTCATAATCATGTAACTAAAACAGTCTTGTGTGTCCATTTTCATTTTTCATCGAAAAGTTTTGACTTTCAATACATTTTTGAACATGGAAAAATCATCTATTCTGAAAAGAAAACAAAAAAAAGAATTGAGTTAAATGTAACAAGGTAATTTAAGTTATCGTTAAAATGTAGCTGAAAGAACATGATGCTAATGAATCTGTGTGACGTCTGGAAGAACATGCTCATGGGTAATATATGAGAGTAAAGAATACATAGAATTCAGTAAAAAGTGCATTACCCTCCTATGATGACCTATGATTCTCTTATTAAATAAAATAAAATAAAATATATGATACAGTAATATTAAAGCATTTGACGGGAAATTTGCTTGAGGAAATGGACGCTGCTGCCTTCAAGCCTACAATCAAATAAAGTGTATCAAATGTAAAAAAATTATAGTTCCCATTATAGATCCCATTATACTAATTCACTGTGAATATGCATATTGGTTGAAATCTTATCAAACTCAGTTTATGAATTAATGATAATTGGGATAATTCCAATAAACGCATTTGTTACACTTCTCTACCCCCCCCCCTACTGCTTCGTTACGAAAGAGCAAAGAAATATAAAATCGATGACTTCTGCAATGAATTACCTATGCCAGTTCCTGATATACTGGTATTGGGTGACTTCAACTTTCCACCAAGATTGCTTCAGTTAGAGGAAAGAAACCAAATTCCTATTCACATTTGGGATGAAGCACAATCCAATGGTCGCACACACGAAGGGCATCAATCAGTTATGGATGTGTTGAGAAAGATCTAATTCTCATTATTTGCAGCAAATTATTGACAAGCCAACTATAACAGAGCATAACATTTAAGATCTCTTTTGGACCAATGATACGAGTGCCATTCTCAATGGAGACACTGATTTAATGCATGGCTATAATGGCCATACTCTCATATCAATTTCAACAAACTATTTAATACCAAAAACTCATTATCATATGGCAACTGATGCTTTTCCAGACATGAAAAAATTTAACTTCAGGAAAGAAAATTGGAATGTTGTGCGTGAAGAACTAGAAAAATTAGAGCATGATGTTTTTCACACGATGGAACAGAAAGATCTATTTCTCAAACAAATTGTTCTGCATGTGCTACAGAGGACAACAAAGCAGACACAAGGAATCTTCATTCAATATAAAAGGAAATAAATATTCCGTAAAAGGTGCAAATGAATTAAACAAGCAACTCTTACATGCCAGATCGGATATGTGAATTGAATTCTTACAGTCTACCATCAAAAAATTGACTTCTCTATCCAGCAGTCACACAACTGCGAGACTAGCAAAGTAGAAAACAGGGTTGCAAGACAAGCCAAAAGAATGTCAAAGCATTCTTTGCATCTGAAAATCGTAAAAAGAAGCATCATACAAAAATTGGGCATTGACATTAAATGACAAATTTATTTCAAACCCTAAAGAGATGGCAAATTAGCAATATCAATCAATCTTCACAACACCAATAATCTATATGATAGTGGACGACCCAGAAATTTTCTTCGGTAATGATTCTGTATTGATTCCTGTAGTTGATGCGCTTGCTGACTACTCATTTTATATTGAAGACATCAAACTTAATGAAACCATTAATGCTGCTCCTGGTTCTGATTTCTTCTCTGCTGAGATGTTGTTTGAATATACTGACCAATTGGCTCCAAACATTTATAACATGTGGCGTATACCACTAGGCTTTGGTGCAATGCCAGAATGTCCATTTATTTCAAACATCACACCAATTCATAAGGGTAAGGACAAATTACACCCAAAACAATATAGACCAGCTTCCTTGTCATCACATCTAGTAAGACGTTTTGAGAAAGTACTTCGCAAATTTAGAGTAGAACATTTAGAAGCCAACTATCTATTTAATGATAATCAGCATTGATTTCATTTCGAAAGAAGTATGTTAACAACACACCAATGGGGTTGATGTCAGCAATGCACTTGACAGATGTGATCATGGTTTTCTACTAGATAAGATTATCTATCATAAAATTTTTGGGAAGATTGGTCGTTGGTTACTAGGGTCATTCCTAGTATGGGGGTATTGTGGGCGTTACACCCTTCATGACTTGGCCGATCGGCAAATCCAGTTAGCAAAATAAGGAAGAAATGGCAAAGGAATAATGTGATGTTTGCTTTCTAGGAATGGAAGTAGGAGTGTACTTTTGTTTTGTCGATTAATCTTGTCCACAGCAGTCATGAAAATGTAAAAAATTATCATCAACTTTTCGTGTTTGATCAGGACCAACGACAGAAATGTTGGGCCCCATTGGATCACTTAAAAACATGGAACGAAAATGTTTCATCCTATCGCTCGTGAAGTATTTCCCATGATGACTTTAGGTCAATCTGCAATTCAAACACGCTTGGCAAAACTCAATGTGGCAGATTCCACTCCGCATACCCAGCCATCACTTCCTCTAAATTTACGGTTACATATCCGGTTCAGACTTTGGAAAAAGTCGCAAATTTATTTCTTGACACCTCCTTCAACAAAAAATTTCAGGATGACCTTGTACACGGTTTCCTAACCAACAGTGCATTGTTGTAGATTGCTAATATTCATCTTCAGTACAAGTAACAAGTTGTGTTCCACGGCTTACTAGTGCTAGGACCTGCATTATTTATTCTGATGATATCACGAATAAATAAACAAATGCAGCATACTAATGTGTCTTCTTTGCGGATGGTACAAGCATTCTGGGAAGCTCATTATCTTCACAAACGGCTACATTGATTAAAAACGACTTGGACTCGATATATAAATGGGCATCTGATTCAGGTATATTGTTCAACGAAGATAAGTTGGAAGTGATACAAATTTTCAGAAAGACCAATATACTGCTAAGCATACTTATAATACACCAATTGGCAATATCATAATACCTGAAACTTCTTCATTGCGTGACTTGGGTATAATTATGTGTGATTCTGCAATGTTCGATCAACAGATCGCAGCTATTTTACAAAAAGAAAATCTCAAGATTGGCTGGATATTTCGATTGATGCATACAAGGAGCCAGGAGCCAATGATGATGCTATATCAAACCCTGGTTCGTACAACATTAGAATATTGTTTTCTTCTATAGTCACCTTTAAAGGCGTTATCCATTAATGACCTAGAATCGTCAGAGCCATCTATTTACAAGAGTTGGGACACTTCTGCCATTTTTGTATCTTTTTGCCTGGACCCGAGCACGTTTTTAACAGTGCGCATGTGCAGGAGAATGTTGTGTGATTTTCCAGCCATATTGTATTGTATTTTTTCGCGCGTTTGACTTGAAATGATTGAGAACCTGTTTCCGAAAGAACAAAGATGGCATCCAAAAATCACGTGACTGGTATATGTCCAATTGGAGACGATGGCGGCACATGAAAGCGTGTCCCAACTCTTGTAAATAGATGGCTCTGAGAATCGTGACTCATTCTGCCAAATCGTTGACCGGCCTAGCTACTGGGATCGACTACAAAAGCTAAACACCTCCAGCCTCCAGAGACCGCTTTTGTATGATTTATGTTTGTATCTTTTTTTATATTTGTCATTTATCCACAACCGGATAAAGCTTTTTCAAAACTTGAATCAGTGGAACTCTTTCACGAATCCTCCGAATTACAAATATCATTTAGATCATCGAAACGTGGCAATTCTCAGAGTTTTCTCTTGTTGCTATCCTTCACTTTAAAATGTTTTACTAAGAAACTAATAATAATAAATTGAAAAAAATGTGTAACTAGTTTCATTAAGTATTATTTCCCTCAACTTTGCTTCCATATTATAGCCTTATATTTAGCACTATATTCATTATAGCGAGGTGGAAACGTTTCCTCTAGTCATTTCGGCTAAAAGTTGACTAAAAGTTTGATATATATCTAAGTAATATTTGAACATTCTATTACATTCTAACAGTATATTCTAGTGACTATGATTTGAAGGAACCAAGGAAGGACCCTCGTAGCCTCATTCCATCATGGCCCTCATTTCCGCGCCGCGCTCCAGTGAGGGCCTAATAAAACTGAAAGTTAAAAAAGTGCCAGTTTGTTTACAAAATATTGAAATTCAAAATAGCTGAATTCATCAAACTTCAATTTTTGTTCACACCTCGTTGTATTGTTTTTCGATGGGCCGACCAACCAGCACCTGGCAGTAACTCACGTGATACCAAGGTGCGCTGCGATTGGGCATTTTTGGTTTATGGCACAGTTTTTAACCTCAGTTTTATTAGGCCCTCACTGGAGCGCCTCGTGGAAATGAGGGCCGTGATGGAATGAGGCTATGCTGTACGACAGTGTACGTATGTAAGTTACGACCGGGATCATAAACCTAACACATTTTATGACCTCAAACTATACCAGCCTATAAATTGACTCCAAAAATAATCATGTTCAGAAGAGAAACAACATCGATAACATCATCATTTGTATAGGATAATCATTTATTGTTTGTTTCAAACATACAGTAAAATAAATCCGTATTATTTATTAATAATTTAAATATCTGAACAAAGAATATAGAATTTAATGTTAAAACCAATTTTATAACAACAAAAAAATTCGATTGCAAAATTAAAATATCCACGAGTCAAAGTGGGATAAAATAGTTCATATAGTTACAATAATATAATATATCTCTTAAAAGAAGTGAAATTATTTTTTTTTGTTTGAAACTGATAATTGAATATATAGAATAAACTTGCAAGTGAGAAAAATATGGATTCAAACGATATTATAACCAGATTTTAATAATAATAATAATAATAATAATAATAATATTTAATTGTACTAATAACAAATAATAATTTAACTGGTTTTTTCAACAAAATTTCTTATGAACGATTTCGAGGTAAAACTACCCAAATTTTAAAGTTATTCATTATAAAAACATAGGCAGATTGGAAAACCCTCGTCAAAATTCCCTTTTATAAAGAATAAAATATGATATGATAATATAATGTTAGTTTATTGTTGTATAAACTTACACATTTTTAATTAATTTTTTTGTAAATTTGTTATAAGTCGTAATTATCTAAATTATATTTTTGGGAAATATCATTTTTTTTATATTAGTAATAACAATAATAATTTGTATAAAAAATGATGCTATGATTCTAATTGCTATTACTTGTCTCTGTCGTGTCTGATTTGAAAAGGTATTATAATTAATAATAAAATCACGAGGAACTTTAAATATGATATGGATGGTGTAATTTCTACATGAGCTAGATTGATAGATAATTATCTTCAAAATATACCAGTATAAGATGTTGATCTTATGATCAAAGGTCAAGACGCCTAGCGTAAGTAAATAACTAAACGACTGGTATATAGAACCGATAACATTTTTGATAACGATATGGGGTTGAGACGCAGGGTCTAAACGTGATGCGTGCAATAAAATGATTGGTATATAGAACAGATAACATTATTGATAACAATATGGGATTGAGATGCAGCGTCTAAACGTGTTGCGTACGACTAAACGAATCTGATTGTATCATATATCATATATTTTATGGTCACTCTAATTTCAATATTTTTAATTCACAAAGACGAATTTGCAATGATGCATTTAGTTCCAGATAACGTTGAGGCAGACGTTGAATTGATAAAATTGTTTTCTTAAAAATGCCACGTAGCAGATTTGTCTCTTATTTTTAAATACATTTTAAGAACTAGCGAAGGAGGAAAACATTTCGAACTTTGTATAATACAACCTCATGATAATAATAATAATTATAGTAATAATATATCAATAATATAACAAATTGATAGTAGCCAAAAATCTCGTAAATAAACTATGAATATATATATATATAATTATTGAAAGTGTGACTTTGAAACGTTGTAATAATAAGCATATTTACTGAGCTAAAACAACCGTAGCTCCAAAAAACACGAAAAACAATATAGAACTATATTTTTGAAAAAAAACTTTGGAAATAAAATAATCAAATTATTAACGACTCGTTTGACGAGAAATGTTTTTCATTGGAACGTAATTGTTGTAATTCATAACCATTGGATCAAATTAAAACTTAACCATCTTCCAAGGATGAACGGTATGAAGGTAAGGATTCTTTATTTTTGCATTTTTCTTGTAGGATTATTAATAATTTTTTTAAAAACATTTCTTGAAATGACAAATAATGTTTTACCATCGAAAACTCAATGGTGATTGCCTTGGTCGGTCGCCACCTTCTTTTACCAATGGTTTATGATATTCTCGACCAGGTCTTGCATGAATAATAGCCCAGCATTGCTCACAGTAATATTGTAAACAAGTAATGTTAGAACAGAAGAACGGTGCAAATTTACCATTGCATCTTGCACCATGACATTCGTCACACATTTGATCATCAAGAACATAAGGTTTCACCTCAACCTAAAACAGAAAATAGTTATGATAAGAATATCAGATAGCTAGAAGTATCTGCTTCGAGATTTCAATCAAATTTTGGCCCGTTTATTGCTTCTTCATACCATCACTAATAGTCACAAATCTTCTTACTACAGTTATACGACAGTCAATAGATGTAGCGTGGCCAGATTGATTGCCTTATTCTGTAAACTCCATTGCATCACACGTATATCACCACAATGGGTTGTAATTAATTAATAATCTGTTACTCTGTTAATTACTGACATTCTTGAGCACTATATTAACTACTCATATAATTTTTACTATATATAGAGAGAGTTTTGAGTCATTTAATTGATGCTACGTATTAAATCCACAATTAAGTTAATCACCTGTCTAAGCGATCATGTTAACATTTTGCTTTACAATTTGTCGTTAACAGTTTTTAAATTGTTTATTCAGGCTCAACATGTAGTGACAATATATCGTATGATTATGTAGTGGTAAATTGACACAACCAATTAGATGTTTTAAATATTGACTGATGCATACACATGCGCATAATATGCTGCAAGAAACATACATTATTTATTTATCAATATGGCAGACAATCAATCTATTGTTCCTTCGTCTATATATTTCATATGAAGGTATAAACTGAAGACACTATCTAACAGATTCCTGTTATCTAGCTGCTTCAGTCTGTCTATTGCATCTTATCCTGTCTAAAACTGTATTAGTGATTAAAAATTGAACACCAGTAAATGAATTGTAGGAATTTGATGCTTACCCTTTTGTCAATATCCCCATGTTGCAGCTGAATAAATCTTGCACTTATTGCGGCAATGTAGCTTTGTTGATTTGAGAACGCGACTCTTCCTGCACCTATAAATACAAATAAAATTCAACTTTATTTACACAAATATATATAGTTTAGAATTAGCACAATAGTATAGAAGTTAGTTTAAAAAATAAAAGAACAAGGAAACATTATAACATTCAAAGATTAAAAACCCAATTATTATAACAGCTGAGTAATAATAAAATTCTATAATCGATTCATTATTTTCTTTTAGAGATTTCTCGTATAATCCTTAAAATTATGAGTGTGAGACTCTCAGACAGTAAATCAATTTAATAACAGACCTTTCGGGTATTTGAGTTCTGGATCAACATCGATACCAGCATAACATACGGCACCATAAAGGCGATCCATAATCATTGCCAGCTCAACTGAAATATATAATACACATAAATTATACATATGTTTGTAATTTCTTTTATTGGATCGACTTCAAAAGAAACCAAAATAGCTAAATGTCTTTTCATTATGATATAATGTTAACAACAGACAGCCAGTTGCTTAGTAACTATAAATTATTAATCTATTGGGTGTATGATTTTTTTTAACTGATTTTTTTTTTTCTTTTTTTTTTGAATTTATTGGACGCTTTCATTCTTACATTCGATATCTTATAACGAGAAGCAAGATAATGGAGCTCAAATTTAATGTTAACTTGATTGGTTGAATTATTCAAAGTTTGAAGACGAAATTGAATCGATAATATAACGATCTACTGAAATGCGACAGCGATTCGTCAGACAGGTGGTCGCTACCACAGGGAAAATCGACAAGAAACTATTATGATCATTTTGAAATGACAATCATGATCTCTATAGTCAATTTCTGCAAATAATTAATTATTTAAGGGTTAAGCAGTTGTAGTTCTAATTTAAAACGAATACAAATTACGTCCAAGGCATGTTATATGGCTCTAAGCCATTATGATATTGCCTTACCTGCTCGGAGTGGCCGCGGGACACCTCCCACGAAGATTGTTTTTCTTGGATCCAGAGGCTGTGAACCATCCATTACAAAATCCGCATCGGCAAGACTCCATGGTCTAATTTGAACCTAAATAATACAGAAAATAACATGTCAAAAAAATTAAAAGATCAAATGTTATATCAATTTCTATTGTAATAATAAAGTAAAAAAATAATTATAGTGCCAGTGTAAACTCAGATACATATTTAATGTAAAATTGCTCAATGTTGGGTAAAACAGAGCATTATATAATAAGAGACAAAGATTGTCTCTTATTATCAAATTCTATTGTAATTTAGTATATAATGTATAGCTGTATCAGATTCAATGCAAGATAAGCTAAATATTGAAATTGAATACAGACAGAAATTTATACTTTTTTGAGCCACAACTTGTTGGTAAATCAATCTAAATAAACTTTATTTTTGAATCCATGCATTGAGATTCATGATTAGTATCTTAATCCCGTGGGATACTACAATACATTGGTATATACGGTAAACAAATTTACGATGCAAACTTACAGGTTTATCTTTAATAGTTGGACTTGAAACGCATAAATATAATTTTTGATCTTGCATCATACATGAATCAATCAGTCTTTGCACTGACATTTCTTCTTTGTAAAGGAGAAATGCATAGCCTATATAGAAAGAAGTATTATAAATCAATTATATAATTCAGTAGGGTATAAACTATACAGTTGATACGGTTTCAATATATTATCCTCCATCAAATTTTTCATTATTACAAATGTGTATATATAGTATCACTACCGAAACAAAGACCATGAAAAAAATCGTAAAATTTCATTGCGTTTTCATGGCATTTTCAAAGCATTTTCACATTTGAATGTCGTGAATATGGATGTTTTCATGGCATTTAAACTTTTTGATGACTTAAAAATTATGTAATTTTCATTTTTTATATTTTCATGGTGTTTTCACAACACTTTCATGGCATTTTAATGGTTTTGGTGTAATTGGTAGTATAGTTTCGTGTATTGCATAGTTATTATTATATCAATCACGTGCCGTGAATCGAAAAGTCTGTTCCATGAAAATAGCATATACAATCTAAGATATGATTCTTTTTTTTTTTATTGACATTTTTAATTGAAAGAGTATAGTTATACTGTATATACATTGATCGTGATAGACTTAATTACCTTTTGGTGGAAAGTATGATTTACTTTCAGCTTTGTGTGGCCAATCAACGGTTAAATTTCCAAATCGGCAGAAACTGGCATGAATTTCATCTGAAATTAAATAAACATAGACATCACTATACTATGGATGGTAAATATTATCTATACTGTTGACAACGCAGTATGCCTCATGGGGGACTATAGACACAGGCTATACTGGGAGATGCCATTGGTATATCTAATAGTTAAAATGGCACCTCCTTATCAACAGTTCTCCTCCTTCCTGGCTTATAACACTAATTCTCATAACATCAGGATCAATGTAGATGATGGAACGAGATAGAGATCTAATCGGATTTTGTATCTAGGCTTACCTTCATCAATATCTGGAGGCAAACCACCAACAAATACTTTTCTTGAGAATCTCTCTGTTGAGAAATCCAAATCAGATCTCGGCGAATCGTTAAGTGAGGAGCTCAGAGATGGTACAATTTGATCTAAAATAAAATCATATCCAAATCAAAATAAATTCAAGGATTTTAAATAAAACTTATCTTGTATAATGATATTACTTATTCTTACCCTCTCTTCCTTTCTTATGAACTTGATATCTGAAAGCTGGAAATAAAATATATTTATAAGATCAACATTAGAATTAATAAGCCTAATTATTTATTATCATCATCGTTGTACCTTCATCCACATCCAATGTATTATACATATAAATTATTCTCATTATTCTCAAAATCATTTTGTTTAATAGCGTTTATCAGATAGGATAGTCAGCCAATTTATATAAATTATAAACTGTTGTAAAGTGTTATGGCAGCTTCCATCAAACTAATTTTCTTATATCCACTTTCAGTTGTGAATGCTAGAATTTTCCGAGGGTATATATAGGAGCAATTGAGAAAAGGGTTGATTGCTGAAAAATATATTTAGCATTTTAATAATTTCAAGTTTATTATATTGAAATGTTAAACTATTTGTTGTATAGATTGTATTGACGCTCTAAAAATGCCAATGCCCGTGCAAATTATTTTTGGAATATTTATATTTTAGATTGCCCATTTATAATCTTCTATATGTTAAGGTCAGAAGCCAGTCCGTGCAAGTAAATCTAACGCTTATTAATCCTATTGTTTTAATCAAAATAAGCAATCCAAAAGTCAAGGAAACAATTCCAAATCAAGTAATTTTGTTCAATCTAATGTTACTATGGTAATATAAAACCTTAAGATGAGATAAAATACTGTTTCAGTGTGAATTGTTGTTATATACACGCTCAATAGAAAAATGGCTACAATCAAGTATTAAAATTTTAAAAGATGTTATCATAATAGGTATTTATATATTTGTTGAAGTTTCCGAAAATAAAATAAACATTTCATTGAAATGAATAAAATCGACAATAAATTGATAATGATAATCTCTCTAAAAAATGTATTTCTTGTTGTTTTGTTTGTTCTTAATTGAAAATTTCCAATATTACAAATCGCCGCATAATTTGTAAAATTGAAATGAGAAAATAAGGCAGATGTATCTGACACTGCTTTCGTGTATTTGGTAATTAGTTCAAAAGCAACGAAAATCCATATCTGTTTAAACGGTTAAATAATAAATGGGAAAAATAATGTCATATGCTTTATTTTAAGACAACGAAAGACAGTCAAGCAATGTGTACAATACAATAAGTCAAGCAATACAGTATATAAGAATATGTTTGTTTTACAAATGATATATATATTTTTTGTCAAACTGAAAAGTTCCATTTATTTATCGTTAAAACAAATATGTATAGAGAATACATAGAAAAGAGCACTTTAAAGGAATTAGACGTATTAGAGCTTTAAATTTCAGCTGTAACGTTCATGCGTGGGCACTAGAGAAGATAGATAGCTGAACAGCTTGTCAGAACAAAACAATGAAAATCCACGTGTAATATATTTTAAAATTCAAACAGCCTGGCAGCTTGTTTTTAAATATACGGGGAAAAGAACCTTCTGTTTATAAGCCATTCAACTCAAAATTGTAGTGTTGTAGTTAGGTGAAAAACTACTTTACTTAGAATAAGCCATCGTGTTCATGTTTCACAAAAGTTTCCGAAACTCAAATCGCATTCAATTTCAAATTTAGAGGCTATTTTGTACTATTTATTTTAAATTCGAAGAAATTGCACATAAATAAATTGAAATGAATAAACTAGCAATAACGAATTGTATTGATAATTGGCTAGGAATTTTGGGGTTAATTTTAAGATAGCATTTTGAATCTTGATATGTTGCTATTAGTTACAGGCATAATTGTTAGAAATATGTGTTCTTAATTTTCGTCGGTTTTATTTTATAGCCATCAGATTTATAATTTCATCTGCTAGAGTAGGGCATAAAATGAATAATTAATGATAGAAAGTTTAGAAAATATTGATTCGCATATCACAATATAACAGTGTTTTATTGTAATCATAAATAATAGTTCATTGTTATACGAGTTGTCGATTTAAAAGATATCTTTTATGCTGTCAATATGTACACTATATTAATATAGATATTGTGGATAAGAATAATATATAAATAAAAATACCTTGCGAGTGGTCTGGTGGATCTAAAGGAGATCTCATAATATCCAATAATCTAGTTTCCAATGATGAATATTTGAATACATCTTGCTTTTCCTAATTTCATATAGGGGGAATTAAAAATAACAGTTATAAATAAAATGTCTTAATTATTGAAAACACATTTTCGGGTATTAATGATCATAGACAATTTGTTAATACTAGATTGGATTCGGTTCAATGGGCATCGAGTAAGGTCTCTGTTTGCTAGCTACATTCAAAACCGCGCCTATGGTGCCATTCAAAAACACCTGTTCCTTCGTCGGGTCGGTTTTTTCAAGTTTTATTGTCGAAAATTATCAACAACAGACATTTTTTGAAAATATGCAAATTACAATTTCGTCTTCTAAATGAAGTAGCTAATTCTCATATAAAAGTTTCAGGAAATGTTCAAATTAAGAAAGAAATGCTTTTGAATAAATTTATGAATTTATTTAGGAATAATGTCCACGATAATGTCTGGAAATTATAATCTTGCGCGTTCAATAACAAAAACATAACACTATATTTTCTTTGTCTAGAGTAGTACAAATCTTTTTCAAATATGTTTTATTCTAATAAGAAATGTGCAAACTTACCGTGCTAGGAAATAAGCTATTGTTAGTTGTACTTCCATTAACATCTGTTGACGTAGTAAGATTTGAGAAATTATTGGTTAATTGTGAAATGCCATCTACAACAGTAGAATCTAAACCAAGTTGTCCTTGTTGATGTATTACAGAATTATTTGTTTTTCCATTGCCATTATATTGCGGGAAACAACCATTTTTATGTGTTATAGCTGTTGTATGATTACGGGGTGAAGATAATAGACTAAATCTTGTTTTTGTATTTTTCCCCTGTCCTTGATGAGCTGTTGTAACTGGAAATGGTGATGATCTTAAGACATGACGATGTTGTGGATTTACCATTGGATAAGATAAATTTGGACGTTGTTGTTGAGACCAATTTGTATTCATTTGATTACCTCCAACATGATTTGACCAAGATGATACTGGCGTTGGGACTGAATTAACCTGCCAACCTGAAACACCGAGCGCATTCGCCATTGCCTTGTTTGACGCTAAAAATGAAGACAACGCTGGAGTTGGCCTTCTTTGATGTGAGCTATACGCTGTATTAGGGGACGGACTCCCGCGTTTCTGATTACTCGTTGTATAAGAACCACTTCCTGATGTTAAACTATTAGCATTCGGTATGAATGGATCGATGTTACTACTCATTGAAAATCCTGGCTCAAAAAATTCTTCTTTATTACCCCAGAACACCGTCGTACTTGATGCTGTGTGTCCCTGTGGCATTTGACTTTCGCTTGTTGGCGAAAAGCTTGAAGAGAATCCTTCGTCGGAGTCTTTTGAGTCGTCCAGTGTTTTTCCTTCATCGGTTGTACTATACTCGTTGCTGTGATTGCCCTGGCAAGTTTCGGAGTAATCAGAGTTCGTTCGGTGTAATAGATTTGACTTTCCTGTCTCTCGACTTAAGTCATTATCACCTATGTCGTTATTACAGTCTATCTGTCCAAGAAATAGTTGTTGACTACCAAAGTTGAAATCCACTGGAGCCACTATGTTCTTCGTCGTCACGCTTGCTGGCCCGAAATCGGCCATTGCCATGGGCTGGTACACAAACAAGGTTGATCACCGTGCTAGTTTTTGTTTCCTGCGCCAATGACAGGTGGATGGTACGGTAGTCCGAAGAAAGACGCCACGTATTGAAACAGGCTGCTAGTAGATGGCCCTCGTGCAGTTCGCGCAATAAATAATAACTTTTTCAATAACAATAGTTTTCATATAAGTTGATGATAGATCGTCCGGCCAACCACTCACCTCTTAGCATGGCAACACTGTTTTTACTATCGTATAAAACACAGCAGCTTTCAAGTTGTCACGTGATCAAAATCGCTTACACGTGGGTTATGCGCATGCACATGGCAGTAGAGAACAATAGATCACCATGGCGATATTTCTGACGTTGCTCACCCAAGTCATCACTGTAAAGGCTTCACTGGGAAAAATATTCGCCATCTCCCTTTGACACTATTTTATTCAATCAAAATAAATAATTTTAGCGCGAAATTATTTCAATATTCCCAGTATACGATATTTCCCTAAATCATATTTTAATTTAATTTTTGGGAAACTGATAGTGCATAGGTAGCTAAATACAGATAAAAAGATTCATCAATGTCCTAGTGTTCACAGATAACAAATGATATTATTGTTCTTAATTCTGGCAAATTTGTATAATTTTCTGAATAAATGTTTGAAATATATTTTTCAATTGCGAGACTGAAGTTTCAGGTTCAAATGTTTGAGACGGTGTCTTATGATTGTTTCCAGGATCTTTTCAGCACGTGGAAAATATGTAAACAGCTGTTAATTCATTGTAGATTGCCCGTTGAGTTGAAGACGCAACATGGTCAACGCTAACTCACAATAAAAAACTAAAAAGAGCCTATACATTATCCTAATAAAACTGGACCCTGTGAAAAACACTGTTAATCCCCCCACAAGACAATATCATCTGACTGTCAAATTCAAATTTATATTATTATCTAAAGATAAGCAAATGAACTGCTGTTTGTAGATCATGTGAAAATAGTGTGGTGAAAAGAAAACACGATTTTTAATTCAATAAAGGCAAATTGAATACTGGTCATTTGGCTCATTCGATCATTGATTATTGTGTAAACAAGTGTTGGGAGTTCACAAAAAGGCACGACCTCTTTCTGGCAAGTTGTTGTTTAATAACCATCGGTCAAGGCGTCCCACAATCAAAAGTCTAACTGTAACTGTATTGAACATCAGCGTTTCTCTTTCCAGAGGCCACAGTAATATTTAGCATATTTCCTTGAAAATGTTTCTGAAGATGTTAGTACCAATATGATACTTAAAATTGTACATCTCCCGCACTAGTTGGTATAGTGACAATATATGCAGCATATATTTATATATACAGATGTATCACGAACAGCTCAATTATGCATTAACTGTTCTATTCTTTCTAAAATTCGTTTCTGTTTCCGTTACACATCACAGGGTTATACATTGAGTAGTATTCGATGTAGTATTATATGCGATATTAGCTAAGAGCATACATCTAATAAAAATGACATATTTAAAAAATTACACCAGTTGTCGACTTTTCATAAAAAATTTGATTCTATCAAGTTTAATCTTCAGAAAGTGGATTAAAGAATAGATATGTCTTTAAAACGGTGATCAAAGCGTTCAATTTCCTTGAGATTCAGTAGGGTTATTTATCTATCTTTCTATCTC
The DNA here is from genome assembly GCA_916610825.1 of Haliclystus octoradiatus. NCBI lineage: Eukaryota > Metazoa > Cnidaria > Staurozoa > Stauromedusae > Haliclystidae > Haliclystus > Haliclystus octoradiatus. Next base: position 10,892,244 of record OU744452.1, on the reverse strand, counting down.
TATTTTCCCGATTTCTCATAGCGTGGTCCACACAGCCCCGCCACGCCGTTTTACCCGTGCACTCTTTTTGTATAGCAGGTGATAGAGCACCGCTGATTGTCGATAAATTACCCCTAAGACAAAACAACACAACGCACAACCTTCAACAATAAGCCATAGAATATAGAAGAGCATGATTCTTTGAAAAATATCGTGGTCATATCCGCGTGACATGTCACGCCAAATTTAACTATAGCTTTTATTCAAGAAGCATGCTTTTATTAAACAACTCCTTCCTCGCTTTGTGTTTGAAGTATAGTCTACCTCAAGTAACTAAACAAACATTATTCTTCATTGTTTGAAAACATTACTGCAAAGGTGTTGCTCGTATGCAATTAAAAAAGCTGACATTTGCAGACTTACAACTATCAGAATTCAAAAGGCTCATGCAAATGAACCTTATCTTTTTACCGTTTAGTATACTAAAACTATATAGCGCTTTATCTTATACTCTGTAGTGCATTTAACAGCTTGATTGTAGCATTTTTTAGGCCTCTGAAAAAATAGCGATGTTTAACAAGCATTCCTTCATATAGATATCCGTATCGCTAACATTTCTGGAAATATTTGTTATGTGGCATTGCTATTAAGACAGCTATTAACTAATATTATTTTGTCAATATTTTTGATCATAGAACCATGCATCCTCTGAAAGCAAGCCAACTAAATATACATTAGGGATCAAATCCCCAAATCCTATGTATTTTGATTACGATAATGACGATAACCAAATCGCATATACGTACATACGCACATGTAATTATAATATTGATGTAACATAACATAATATAACATTATTAAACCAATATATTGCGATCCGAAATCCATATTTATCGCAGTTCTTATCCATACATGCTATATACACCAGCCGCTCATTATATCCCAAGTAATACGAGGCTTAGTCTCGGTGCGATGTTGGCAATGGCGGACAGATATGCCGTAGCATATTATTTGAATTGTGATTGTCCATGAATTGATTTGGTTAGGTCTATTCAACTCCTTGCTCTTAGTTAAATCATGGAACACACTCAACTATAAAATGAAAGAACTTACATCACCGCACGGACAGTGAAGATATCAGACGTATAAAACCAATAATAATGGCAGAACCTCAGTCCAAAGCATTCAAGAAAAGTGATGTCGATGTCATTTTACCAGGTACGAGTACTTCTGATGAGACCATAAGCGACGAGAAGACAGATGTAGACAAACACAGAACCGAAGATAAAGAACATGTGTCTAAAAATGAGAAAGGAGCCGCTGAAATTCAAACTATTGAGAAAGAAGTTGACCCATTTGCAGGCACAAACTCAGAAATGGCAGACTCAGAAAGAGAGAAGTTGCAGTAAGATTTTATTTCTTCTTCAATATCTTACAAGTATAATGTAGATCGTTTCCCCACTTTGTGTTGTGTTGCCTGTGACAACATGTATGTAGCGCTGTTGCCACTGTTAGCCTAGATCTAAACTTGACTTGACTTGGGCAATTCCATAAAAATTTACGAAGTTGATAATGTTCTGGCAGCCGGAATCCTGAGCACTTAAGAGATAATGTTCTATCCGTCCGTCTCTTCTGCATGCGTAATGCGTTGTTTGCTTTTCTCTCACATTTGTTTTAGATGCAATGGACGGGTGGTAGGCATATAGCATCAGTTACAGGAGAGGGAGATGACTAATAAGTAGTTACCCCACATCATTACAAATCACCAAAGTAAAAATGTTTTGAAATATTGTTACATAAATATAGTTATTAATGCATAGATATGTTGAATATCGTTTTTCTCTTAAATTTATTCCAAACGATCGATCCAATCTACGGTTCTATGAATTCTTTTACGAACCATTTATTTTCATTGAGCACTATATTCTTTGCTATTAGGTAACATCTGATAATATTATAGTTGTCGTAGAGATATGTATTTTTACATTTAAGGTTGTTGGTAGCTGCATTTTCTGAAGAGCAGTTGAATCGATACGAAATGTATAGACGGGCATCCTTTCCTAAAGCTGCAATCAAAAGAGTAAGCTTCTTTATCATTATTCAAATACTGAACTTATGATTTATAGAGATAACATTGTTTCTCAGGCAACAATTAAGGAGAATCCACTGTTAGAAATGCTGCTGCCTCTGCCAATGAACAACTGATGAATGCTTATTGCTAATCAACTTCCTTATTTTCATGAATATTTTCATGAAAGGTCATTTAAACTGTTCAGGAATATTGTGCCATTTGATGTTCAATAACTGTTTTATGCTCAAGGCTGATCTAGCCCTCTTTGCAGATTTAGATATCTTCCAAAGTTTCATTAGCTACATAATCTCTGGGGACCAGAGCCATCTATTTACAAGAGTTGGGACACGCTTTCATGTGCCGCTATCGTCTCCTATTGGACAGATGCCATTCACGTGATTTTTTGGACGCCATTTTCGTACTTTCGGCACCAGGGTTCTTGTTCTTTTGGCGCTAGGTTTCCTGTTTTAAGCGAAGCGCTCGGAAAAATACAACTTTTATCAGTGAAAACAAACATAGGCTATTAAATTATTAATTGTTGTGTTAATAGACGAAATAGTAATCGAAATAAAATATTGTTTACTATTCCAACTGGGGACAAGAACGAGAAAAAAGTTGTCTTTGACTGCAAAGAATAAGCGTAAGAGAGTAAGAGATGTAGTCCATACTCCACAAACTCCTTGTCCATTTAGCAATTCCAATAGCATTGATCTGATTTACTCTCGAGCAACATGGTGATGAGATCGATAACAAAGTAATAAAGTATGCATTGAAGTAAATTTTTATTCTTATTTTGAGAGTCCAGCAAATAAATATGGAGAAAGACAACTCATAAATGGTTATATTACTCTTGTTAAACAATCGCAAACCATTTCACAGAGTTCCAAAATGGCTGAAAAAAACACAACATTCTCTTGCACATGCGCACTGCTGCTGAAAACGTGCTTGGGTCCAGGCCAAAAAACATAAATGGTATCAGTGTCCCAACTCTTGTAAATAGATGGCTCTGCTGGGGATAGGGTAACTCAGTAACCCAATGACTATGTCTGCTATGACGAGACCTTTTTAAGTTGAATTGTGTGTGCATTTCATAGTTGCATACATACCCTTTTCTTTGTATGTCATACCAAGCAATCATCCTTGGGGTGGGACTCAAAATGACTGTAGTCCTAAATTCAGGACCGTATGAACCCGTAAGCTGAATAAGCTACAGCTTACGGCCCTTTAAAAAAATTATCATGGCATAAATTGAGATATTCTACCAGTACATCAAGCTGGGAAATCAGAATGAATTTCAACAACAAACGAATAAAAAAATCTTTTTAGCAAAATAAATTACAGTGTCCATCCCTTCTTTCCGAAAAATTTAACAAATAATTAGCATTTGTTAATATGCTGCCATTGTACATGCGCTGTCAAAACAAGGTCACTTTTCTGTTTGTCACGTTCCTAGGGCCCAGGGTGTCACAAAAGTTTTAATCTTCCGGGAATTGTGTTGTTCGATTGTAAACCTTACTGGGATTGAATTTATATGCTTCATAGTTCTGAAGAATTGATCTTAGAATTTAAGAAATTTGACTTACTTTGAAGAAAGATGCATGGATTTCAAAACATAAAAAATATGAAATCCGAAAATGATGAATTTTGAATAAGAAAATAATCATGATAAGATTGGAAACCTGATTTTGTGCTGGCCTTCCGGGAACCAGGTTCCCAGGATCCCGCACTTTGTGACAGCCTGCTAGGGCCCTTTGTAGATGGAAGCTTAGGGCCCTGAAATTGTTAATTCAGCCCTGCCTAAATTATAATATATGAAATAACTCACAAATTGGATAAGCAGGATTTTCTGTATGTGAATTGCCACAGTGTGCTCATCAGATGAAAGAGACTCTTTAATAATATTTTTAGTTCATGCAAGGAATTATGGGTAGCACATCAGTTCCCCCTAATGTTGTCATAGCAATGGCTGGTATTGCAAAAGTGTTTGTTGGTGAAATTGTTGAAGAAGGTGAGATATATTTGTTCTATCAAGTGCTTAGCAAGTGAACTTTCATTGTTACTCCTGTCATTTTCATCACATTGGTTTTAAACTACAAATTGCTTGAATTTGCAAGGCGCAGATTTTGGACCGAGCTATTAATCGTGGGACTGACTTGTGAAGGTCAACAAACGCAAGTGTTTTCATAATGCGATATTTATAAACTAAGTTTTCATTACAAATTGAGCTTATTCATAAAAATAAATCATGTTAAAATTTGATATCAAACCATAGAAAGTTCATTTCCTGCTGCTCATGCTTAGCATTTTTTTTTATGTGAAATCCCAATTGATTAAGGAGCATTTGACATATATTTACTCTTATAAATGAGCTCAATTTTGAATAGGAATTTGGTAGGCTATATCGCAGTAGGGAAATATTTGCGCTTGTTGACCCTCACAAACCAGTCCCACAATTCATAGCTCGCGCCAGACTTTTAACCTTGCAGATTGGAATGATCAAAAATTGAAAGCAACCCCTTAAAAAAATTCACTGAGTCTATGAACGGCTCGTGAACAGTTCATGAATAGTTCATGGCCTGTTTATCATAAACTTTTTCATGAGTTGTACATGAAAGGGTTACTGCACGGCAGCCCTGTTTTGGTTCTCTGATACCAACACGTAGGATGTTGGGAGGCTACACGAGATAGCATCAGAAAAACAATAGCCCACAGAACTAGTGCTTTTCAGCTTTCGAGTGTCTCCCGGCATCCCAAATGTTGATATCAGAGAGCCCAAACACAAGGTTGCTGTGCAGTAACCCTTTTGTGAAATAATACATATTTTTACTATTTTTAAACGAATTTAACATAAAAGATTTGACTGATCAATTTTCTCCTATAAATCTTCACGTCTTCGTCAGATTGGCCTTTCTTCGAATCACAGATCCAGACTTATACTTTCGAACCACTTTCGGTTCTTTCGAACGCTGTGATTTTGATCTGTCTTATTTCTCATTTCTGCAGTTTTTCAAGCTTTTGCCGGTTTTTAGGGACTTTTTGTCCCGGAATAGCCACTACATCCAAACAAGATGACGCAAAGAAGAAGAATGCCTTGAATTATTATATTCTGAAATGTATATCATTACTGATGTTAACATAATTCAAGTTTTATTTACAATTATTTAAAACTTTTAGGGTTTTTATCTATCATGATGCGATGTCCCAGTTGTTTTGGCTTTCATGATCCCAACACAGTAGTTAGCAAATCAAATCACTAGAACAGCATTCGAAAATCTATCGAGTTTTACAATGGGCCATTTAACATTCCTGAACTGTTCTCACAGGGTAGTAAAATTGATTCATATTGATCCATATTAGTTTGTATTGTCTATACCTAAGGCATTGTGTATTTTATTCATTGTTCTTTAATAATGTTCAGCAGTATTAAATGCAATAAACAAATATGTAGATTGATCTAGCCTAATCTCTCACCAATCCTACCACGCTATTTTTTGTGGAAATGATTTGTAATGTGTTTAAGATTTAATATTTAAATTTCTGGCTATTTTAGCATGTGATGTTATGGAAAAGGCAAGTGAAAGTGGTCCAATTCGTCCTCGTCATATCCGAGAAGCAGTAAGGCGCCTTAAACAATCAAACTTAATCCCAAATACAAGGAAAAGACCAAGATCTTTATTCTGAATTTTCAAAATCAATTTTGTGCGACCTAATTACTGCTCACTAGATATCAGGTACATTATAATGTCTTGAAAACATGTCAAAGAACAATGCCTTGATTCATACCATGACTGGAAGGAATAATTTAATGAACTGCTGGAAGAAAAAAACATTAGTATGTGAGTAGGGTACTTTCATTCTTAAATATAGATATATTTTTGGTTTATCCAATATGTACAAAACTCTTTATGAAAACATTTCTTAAACACTGTATATCTATAGTTAAATAAAAATGAATATTAATTTGATAAAGGACTAGATGATTTTACGTAATATGATTTTGAACTTCCAAGTGGGCGGTGTTTCGCACCAGGTGATGACGATGTCTGTTTAAATGTTGACACCAGAGAATGTGTACGACTTGCAGAATTACCTTTCTTTTTCTGTAATGGAGTCAATAAATAGACCTTCAATATACAGTCAAACTCCTCAGAAGCGATCCACGTAATATGGCCACACAACTCTAGAACCATGCAATCATTAAGTCCCAGCTAAATTACTTTTTTATTTCGCCCACATTGATATGATTTAATCCTACCGATGTTGTCGTTGTTTGGTTGGCCAAATGACTTTTTATGTCGCCAACATTTGTTGGATTTATTTTATTTCATTTTCGTCAACATAAGAAATATTTTTGACCTTCAATTAGTTCAGATTCTAAAGCCATAAAAATGTGTACTCTTCAGTGCATCATCCTCGTAGTAGCCTAAGTGTGACAGTGGGTATTAAACAATAAGTAAGACCTTCAATATATTTTCATTACATGAAATATTGTAGAGGTAAGGGAGAAAGTTCTTTCGCATAAAAACATTTTTCTAGAAAGATGCTATTCTTTGCATATTCAAATAAAAAATGACAAAATATAAATTCAAAAGTCAAACTTTAGTTAGGGTACAATAACATTTTTTCCTGTTTACTTCCCAAACAAGATCACATATTTTTAGTTTGGACATTAATGCAACGTGAATAGATAGTAACAACTACACATATTCTCTTATCTTATAGAGAATACCCCTTTGAAAAAATCTGCTAAGTTCATGAGCAGTTCATGAAAAGTTCATAAACTAGTTCATGAATGTTAAAATGGTCTAATTTTCATGGAATTTTTACATGAGCTGTTCATAAAAGTTGTCCCATTTAATGTCTATTAACCAGTTGAATATTTGAAATATTTCAGCTGAATTTATTCACACCCACTGTTCCATTTCTATGAAATCCAACGCTAGGGTAATGGATGTAATAAAGAGTACACTTTTTTATGGCTTGAGAATCTGTGCAATCCTATTGCTATGTAAATTATTTTATCACTTACTTTTGTAATTGCAATTGGGTCCATGAAGCCTACTTGTGGACTGGTTGCAAATATCTTATTGAAGTTTGTTTCTCTGTTCAAAAGTTCAAGTTGAAAGAATTGTTTCTCTTCCTGCAATAGGATAACATAACTTATGACATTACTTATAGTAGTTTGAATGTGTTCTCCTTTATGATTAGTTTATTATTATCAAACTCTCAAGCTATAATTCCATGGCTTGGTTTCTTTGAAATAATAGAAATAATAAACAAAAAAGCAATGGAATGATACATTTCAACCATAATCGAACGTATAGGCAAACGTAGCTATGAATTATTGTTTCGAGTGTCTAGCTATGCAACTTTAAAATTAACAAAATCATTTCAAAAACACAAATTTTAGTTATCCATGTCATAAAACAAATGATGAACACGGAGCTATGAATTACAGCCTGATAATTGCACTCAAGCAGATGTGAGAGCAGAGGTGAAAATTACTCGCTGGGGCAGCTTGTGATATTCTCCTCAAGCCTTTCTTGTGTTCTCATTATGTTGCGCTCATACAATTAACAGGCTGTACTTCATAGCTCCCTATTAGTTTTTATTGCATCTTTAAATCTGATCTCTTTTTAGTGGCTTTGCATCAGAGTTCACATCTTATTGCACCAGCGAATCCGCTGTGAAACAGTTCATAAACTTTAAATGGCCCAATTTCAATGAACCATTTCATGAATATGACCATGTAAGTTCATGAAATTTATTTTCATGAACTTTTTTTTAAACTTTTCTTCTTTAACTATTTTATTTCTTTATCATACCTAATTTGTTGAGTATTGTTCTATAAGTTACATATTGATGCTTATAAAAGCAAATATCAGTATTAATGTACAGATTACGCCTTTTATGATGATTTTACTTTCATTTCGGAACTTATACTTTTACAACTTGGAACAAAATATGTAATAACAGGAGGGCTGTAACTCTTTAGGAAAAGGTGAAGTCAAAATTGAAATAATGTAGTTTCTTTCAAACAAAAGTAAAAGTTTTATCAACCAAGTCAAGTATGTCTTTCCTGAAAGGACATCTTTTTTGATTGAAATGAATATAATTATCAATAAACTTTCAAAGTTGAATGACTTATGTGCTTACGGTTAACCTACCTCAAGCTTTTGACAGATTTCCTTCAATTTTTTCACATCTAATTTCAAATGTTCTATTTCAGCTAGATCTTCATGTCTTGATTCACGATCATTATATCTTCTTTCAGATTCTTCAACCCTGTAATATTGAATTGTTAATATAATATTATAGAATTGGGATTAACTGATTGATTGATACTCTTTAACATGTTTCAATAAGTCTTCTGAAGATCAGTCTATGAGTCCACAGACACTGTTCAAAAATAGTATGTGATTACTTTAATAATTTTTATAAAAACTCTATGAGCTCTTCATGAGCTGTTCACGGACGTTAAATGGCCTGGTTTTGAAATATAATAGATTATTCACCAACTGTTTGTAATCTGTTTGGAATATGAAGTATTATGTTAAAAATCTTGCTTAGCTGTTGATAATAATTGGATACAATCTCCTGCGAAAAACAGTTCAGGAATTCATGAACAGTTCATGAACCTTACTGAAGAGTTGGGGCCAATTAACGTTCATGAACTGTGTTTTTCAGGGGATATATGTGGATCATTTACAAGCTGTTTGAGGACTTTTAATGGACCCTTCATAAACTGCTGAAGGAGTGTTTGTGATACATGTGCTCATGAACGTTTCAAGATGTTCCTCAATAGTTAATGAGATTCATTTATTTGTTCATGACTTCTTCAGCTGTTCATGAGCAGTTTGAGCAGTTCATGAACTAATAACATTGTTTTCAAATAGGTTTATATGGTGGACCAAATTACCTTATCAATAACTTACTCCTTCAAGCATAAAATATAGTAGCTCATAAATCATATATACAGGTTAATGTTTCTTAAACCAGCTGACAGTCAAGTTCTGGTACGAATCACTCAGAATACTTCCCCTACAAATAAAATTCATGAGTTCATAAATGTGAAATTGCCCAAAAGTTCATGAACTGTTCATGAACCCAAAATAAAATGTCCATGAACTGTTCAAGAAGTTCATGAACTCATGGACCGTTCATGAACTTATGGATTTTTTCGCAGGGGTTCGGCTAATCTTTGACTTTTTCTAATCGATTACAATATAGTTACGTAAGGCTAAGTATTGTATTTCACAGCTTACAATTTTTGAAATGCTACAATCTTTCCTTTTAATATCATTTGAGAGTCTGTAAAATCAGACATTAGCTGTTGTGTTTCTAACAAATGCTCAGCTTTGATATCATTCATATTAGATTGATGTTGTTGATTCAGTTCTTCTTCTCTGTCTCTGTTGTTAAAATGATAGTTGGTTAATAAGTAGCATGGAGTAGTCAATACAGTTGATCTTGCTTAATATCCACTCTGGTATGGAGGACTAATTCAGATGGCAGAACAACTGGACTTCAGATTTGATTATATCTGATCAACTGTGGTAACCTACAGGTAGCTCTGGTAGGACGCTACTGTCTCGATTGCTTACTATGGATAAAAGGTGGAACATTGAACATGGTGCGATTTTAAGTGTTGTAGGAATATGAGCGTTTTTATAGAGAATATAAAATAGAAATCAGTTTTACGTAGGGATATTGGGCAAGGTGGGGGATATCAAAAAGAGGATATTAAATGAGTTTGGCTGTTTCATAGATTGAATTTTCAATAATTGTTAAGCCGTACTGAACTACTATTTCTTTACCATAGTAGTAGTAGCCTACGGACACAATATATACACACTGAAACAAGAAAATGGCAGATTCGAAATTTTGTTGCTGTTATGGGTGGATGATCAGTAACTGTAATGTTATCATACTGCGTTTACTTTTGGTGGCCAGAAGTTAGACAAATCGACTTTATGTAACTTTGAATCTCATCTTTTAAAAGTTTGAACAGTCTGTTTTCAAATTCTCAAAAAATACTCATCCATCTGGTAAAAAAGACACACGGCAAAGGTATCAGGGCACTCCGAACAACATGTTAAGAAATACATTTTGAATTCGAATTTCTAATTCTTCTTGCAAATTCCGTGTTTGGATACTACGGTAATTTGAATCATCTAATGTTTTTTATTGTGTTACTGCTCAATATCAGGGTTCTAATGAGATATTGAAATATTGATTTTTGTTTATAACAAAGTGTGATTTATGTTGGTTAAAAGCAATGTTTCAAGGCGAATAGCTAACAACCTATTGACAGTTGCTAATTTATCATTCTATTGATGTTTCTTGTTAATGTACTCAGAATGTCTCAAATCGCTTAGTTTCCTAACCAGATAGCATAGGTAGTTGGTTGATCATGCAAGAGTTAATTTGTATCAATATATTTCTGACAATCAATCAATGATGTGGTATTTTTATCACAAATAGGTGATATGTTGACTAATGTTTACATAACTTGTGGTGGGTAATGATAAAAAGATGTTTGCTTATGCAATGGCTTGTGCAAGAGCTTCTATATCTGTGTAATTTATATTCATGTATATTGTCACGTTGTAAACTTTTGGTCCTCTTTTATCTCTTGTTGTCTTAAGCCCTGGGCAAACGACAGCAACTTTTGCCCAACAAATCCGTTTTTGTCTGACGTGTGTTTTTTGTGTTCTGAAGCAGTCTTTTCAGGAGCGGCTAAATGGGCCCGACTTTCACAAGACTTTTCTAGAAAAACTCAGACTGAGCTTAAAAAGAAGCCATGAAATGACCACAACATCGAAAGAGTTCGATACATTTCGAACAAAATGGCTCGAAAAGGATAACGAAGACGTTCGATAACAAAAATACTTGGAAAGACTTGCGACGATCATGGCCATCAAACACGATGCGACAAATAGAATACACGATGCAACACGTCAGACAAAATCGAAAGAGTGGCTAAACGACAAGGATTTTCGAAGGATTTAAAAGTTGCACAAATGTTGTCGTCGTTTGCCCAGGGCATTACTGTATGGTTGTGTCTGTTGTATCAAAGACTCTGACCAACAGCCAAGTAGCTCTTACCATCTCTCCGTAACGTCAGCAGACACGACCTTCCATTATTATAATAAGAAGCAAACCAAACAACTATATATTGTGTTGTTATTATTATGTCTATTAATCTGACACACTTACCTCAATTGAGCATTGCTGTCTCTTCTTGCTTGTAAAATTTCATCGCCTTTGTCTTGTATTTCTTTGCGAAGACTAGAACAATCATTTTCAAAATTAGTACAGTTATTTCTTAGTGAATCTTCAATCTTCTTTTGAACATCTAATTGGGTGTGGAGATCTTTCAATTTTGATGTAAACATTTCATTCTTAATATGAAGCAAAAAAGAGGATTTTAATAATAGATGATAAGTAGATATAAATTTCTATGAGCAAGTTACCGTATGCATTAGAGGTGAAGCGAAAACTCTATCTTAGATCTCACACATTCTCCTACCATTAACAGAGGTCTTCATAGCGTTTAACATTTATAGTTTGAAATGAGATACAAAAGAAGTTATGAGTTCACAAGCCGTTGTGACAAGTAATTTTTTTTATGTTTAAGTACTTATTTAGCTTATACGTCAAATAGATATTGAATATTATAATTGAAAACCTCATCAAACATTAATTTAAGGTGATGCTGATATTGAAGGCTTCAAAACACAATATAGCTCAGTTTGCCTTGAAAGCTGATTGTCATTGTTCAAAGTTAATTTGCCTTAAAGTAAGTATGCAAAAAAGTTTCTTGAGTTCATTGTTCATGAACTGTTCATAAACTGTTTGTATAAACCTCCTGAACTGTTCATGGACTGTCCAAGAACACCTCATAAACAGTTCCTGATCAGTTCATTGTGTCAATTGGATAATTTTCATGACCTGTTTTCACAGGGGTAATCTTTATAGATTTTTCTATTTTATATTCAGCTCTCATCCAATCACAACTAGGCAAAGTTTTGACAATTCCAATTTTTATTTTATTGTAGAGCATTTTAGTGCATTAAAATTTATGAATCAGATAAAATTTACACCTCATTTTGTCTCATGTTCATCTGCGCAGTCATTTCTTGTTGTAATTGATTGATTTCTGCTTGAAGCTGATTTTTTAAAATTGACATGTTGGATTCGTGTTGGTATTGTAAAGTACAACGCAAGTGTTCTAGAATAATAAGATAATAATTATGGTCAACGTAAGAAAGAAGGGTTTATGTAGCTATAGTATTGGCTGGTGATACTTGGATAGAAATTACGATTATTCACTACATGTATCAATTTTCACAATTTTCAACTGTCTGTTTTTCAATTTTCAATTTTTCATTTTTATATTAATACTTGTAATTTGTTGATAAAAGTGAGCAATAAAAACAAGTTATTGACGAGTTAAAATTAAAAATTAATCAATTTTTATCACCCATTTTGTTACCAAATTGTTAAGTACAAACCCTTTCTTGCTGATTATGAAGTTCAAGTTTATATTTTTTCTTCTTGTTATTTATCTGTTTATCATGTTCTACTTTTAGTTCATGAAAAACTGTTCATAAACTGCTGAACTGTTTTTCTCAGGGGATTGGACATACAATCTCTTTGTATAAAGCATGACTGTATGGACATGAAATTACTCACTTTCATAAACTTCCCATGGACGGTTCTAAAATTAACTGTAACATGAATTGTGATGTTCATGAACATTTTTCAAATTATTTCAGAAAATTTACGCCCATGTTGCCTCCTTAACATGGTCATAGACTGTACATGAACTGTTTATGAACTGGTGAACTTGATAGATGTATAATCTTCAAATATGATTTAACAGTGTTATTCATGAGGTTATAATTTGTATAAACTGTCCATGGCACTGTGGGGGGGTATCTAGATATTTTCATGAACTGATCATAACATTATTTTGAACTGAAAATAATAATTTAAAATTTAAAATAATTTAAGATATTACCTCTTGTTTTGTCACACTCGTTTCGAATGCTTTCTTCAGCTATTTTTATTTGTCGTTTTGCATCTGATTTGATTGAGTCTGATGTCATGATGCTTAGTTTCAGCTGGGATGTTGTATCATGCAGATGTTGATCCTCTAAGGACTAAGAAATCACATTTGTAATCACATTTGTTATGGATAAAACACATTAGTCAAAAATCAAGCGATTTTCTTTGTCGAACAGCAGTCAATTCTAACTGTATTTTTTTACTGTGGCGTTCCTTCGAAAAGACGCAACTGATAATTGCGTTTTTAATGCATTGAAGTAATTCAAGATTCATGTTATGATTAGATGTTCCAAAATTGACCTATTAGGCTCTCTCAGGCTCAATGTATATCGTCATTAAAGACCTTGCCTTCGATCAATAACTGTTGAATATCTTTCAAGAAATGCCATTGCAATACACTCTTTATAACATTTTATCGATAGTTGTGATAAAGCTATTTTCAACATTTTTTCTTATTGAATATTAGAATCTATTTATCAGTCCTATTTCTTATCCCATTGCATTGTCAAAACATGTTTTTTATTATACAATTCAGATAAGTGGAATCTATGATAAACATTTCGGATAAGTGTAAATTTGGATAAAGATATGCAACAAAAATCTTTGGCAACTTTGAATGGCACTTAGGCGGGCTACACTGTCCCCTGCGAAAACAGTTCAGGAGTTCATAAACAGTTCATTAACAGTTCATGAACGTTGAATGGCCCCAAAATTTCATGAACTGTTCAGGAAAATTGGAGCAATTTAACGTTCATAAACTGTTCATGAACTCCTGAACTGTTTTTCGCAGGGGCAGTGTATGATGTAGGAATTAAACGTAGCACCCCTGGATGAGTTTCTTAAACTTCACAAATATTCAGGAACTGATCATGAGCATTTTATAAGCAATTCATTAACATGCCTCAAATGGCCTGCTTTTTGAAAAAAAACGTTCTCATTAAGGGATTTGATCATGCAATGGTTGTTGTGCTTCATCGCGATTGACCTGCACAAGTGATGTTAGCAGACACGAGTGAAGCATAATGAATATTCGAGCCACAGACAAGGAGATGACGATGTATACCTATGTTTATTCTGCAGTCACAAAAAATAAAAAAATAAATGTGTGGCAGAATATACGTATTGAAACATCAATTTCTTTCATCTGTCATTAGGTCAGCTTCAAACTTATGGTCAATCAATTTCTACTTAATAATTACATAACAATCAATCATTTATTTAAAGGCATTTTTTTATAAGAAACCCCTATTGTACAAGTAACTAATATATTAATTGCTGATACCAGTATATACCTTGACTTGAGAGATATGATCTCTCTGTAGTTGTTCAATATGCTCTTTTTGGTCAGAGACAAGGAACTCAATTTTTCTTGCATGTTGAAGTTTTTCAAGTGATAATTGATCTTCAAATTTGAGTTTCGCCTTCTCAAGCTGTTCCGTTAATTTATCTATATCATCACGCAAAGGTTCTTTACTATTTTCAAGTGCACAAAGTCGTTTGTTGGCCTACGAAGACAAAACAAACGCAATAAAAATTATAGATAGTATATTAATACTTGTAATTTGTTGATAAAAGTGAGCAATAAAAACAAGTTATTGACGAGTTAAAATTAAAAATTAATCAATTTTTATCACCCATTTTGTTACCAAATTGTTAAGTACAAACCCTTTCTTGCTGATTATGAAGTTCAAGTTTATATTTTTTCTTCATGTTATTTATCTGTTCATCATGTTCTACTTTTAATCGAGATAAGCTCTTCTCCAAGATCTGTCTGTATTCAGCTTGAATACGTTGCTTCAAGTCACATTCAGTATTTCTGTTGGAAAATTGTATAAAGATATAATAAAAATAGCTTTACATTAAAATGCTCTATAACCTACAATTGTAGATCCTATAAGTCCATGCAAAAAAACAGTTTACGCGTTCATGAAATTTAATTTGGATATTCATGTATAAACTCATGGTAAATTCAAGTTCATTAACTTTCGATCTAACTGTTAGTAAACCTGAACCGTTCACAAGTCAATGAAATGTCCATGAATAGTCCATGAAATTTCTTAACTTTTGTTCACAGAGGGATATTTCTTACTTAATTTAATTTCTCACCTTATCTTCGTGTTCCATTGTTCATCTAAACTTGATTTGCAATTAATCAATTTATTTTCTAAATTTTCTTCATATTTCTTTTCTTTTTCTACTATTATTAACTCCAGGCTTTCAATCTGATTCTAAGTTTTAAAATAACAATGTTATTTATTAATCATGTGAAAAATCATGTAGCAAATCAAATTCTTGAATGAATGAATTAAAGAAATTCCTTGCTAAAAAATGTGTTGAGTTCATGAATCGTTAAATGAAGTTCATGAACAGTTCATGGACACGCTTTAAACATTTTATGAACAGTTCATGAACAGTTTATGAACATACATTAAATGGCCTAATTTTCATTGACTTTTTCATGAACTGTTCATGAACTGTTCATGAACTGTTCATGAACAGTTAATTAAATAATACACGGATAATTGAGTAATTTCTACCCATGTGAATGTTACCTGAAAAGATGATATCTTTCCTTCTAATTCTTTATTTTGTATAACAGCTGCGTTCAATTCCTTTTCTTGTTGATTTGATTCATTTTTTATTTTGTTAAATCCACTCTGCATGTGTTCTATTTCTTTATTTTTATATTGCATTTTAGAATTCAAATGTTCATTTCTATCTTGTAATGTTCCTATTTCTGAGCTCAATGATTGCATTGCTTTAGAACCATCCTCAGTTAACTTTTGCAGCATTTCATTATTTGCCTTCTTAATTTGCATTATTTCTTCGTTAATTTTCCTTTCTTTTTCTTTAGCTCTATCATTCAACATTGATGTCACTTGTTCGATTTCTTCTAAATGGGTGTGTTTCAAACTCTCAATATTTACTTTATAATCTTGTGTAAGTTTCTTGAGCTCAGCACCATGTTTTTTCTCTTTTGTTGTCAATGTAGCTGTATGTGTCAGCTTAAGATTTTCTTTCTCCGTTGCGGTTGTTCTGATTTCCTAACAAAACATAATCACAATCCAATGATATTTCCATTACGCAGTCGCGTAAGATTAGTTAAATAACTCTCCATGAGCCACTGATAAACAGTTCATCAACAGTTAAAAAGCTAATGTACGATCAATATATGGTCTGTTTTTCATGAAGTGAGTGTTTACATAGATATTATGGACCATAATGAAAACAGATAATGGATGTTAAATTGTGTAACTTTAAGCTGAAGAGTTCATGAAAAGTCAATGAAAAGTTTTACAAAAACCAGTCATTCAACTTTTATGAACTGTCCATAGCCCTGCAAATAACAGTTCAGGAGTTCATGAACAGTTCATGAACAGTTCATGAACGTTAAATGGCCTCAATGTTCACGAACACTCGCAGACAGTTCATGAAACAGTTCATGAACAATTCAAGAAAATTAAGGGGCAATTTTATGTTCATGAACTGTTCATGAACTCTTGAACTGTTTTTCGCAAGGGAGAAAAGAAATATTTGGATTCTGAGTTTAGAATCTGATCCAATGCAGCAGAATCCAGAACCAAGCACTCTATAATATTCTACTAAATTTATGATCACAACGATATAAAAGACAATGAAATAGTTGAAAAATTTTCACAAAAAAAGCCTAAAAAACTCAGCATGATATATTAATATCAAGTAAGTTAAAATTTGATCATATTTGATCAGAAGAAATCCTGGAATAGTCAGATTCAAAATTAAAAATCCAATTTGAATCAGAAAAAATTCTGATCAGATCAGATTTGCAGACCTCTAATAGGTTTGCAGACACAGCATTCAATAGTTGAGCTTGCCTTTTTAAGTTGCTCTATCTCACGCTTCATAGTTCTCAATTGATGATCTTTAGTCTTTTGGTCATCTGTCTTGACTGATTGTAGACTATCCATTTGCTCTTGTAGCATATTTATCTCTCCAATTAAATCAATCTCTTTTGATCTATAATCCTTTATTTGATTGGACAGATCTTTATTTTCCAGACATTGCTGTAAGTATTTTTCTAGGAAAGGAAAAACATGTGTTTTGTTCAAAATATTATACAATGCAATTAACAGAGCCTCAGGGTGATTTTCTAGAGTATGGTACATGAATTTTCTAAACGCATATAACATTACATTAGCATATTCGAAAATAATTATTTAGATTGGTCAGACCATACGTAAAAAAATGAAAACTAAACATGTTTTAAGTCATGAACAAGTTTGAAAACCATGAAAACATTCATGTTCATGATATTAAAATGCAAAAATGCCTTGAAAATGCTGTGAAAACGCAATGAAATTTCACGATTCTGTTCATGGTTTTGGTGTCAATATTTTATTTGTTTTTATTCTTTACTTATAATTGGTTCATTTTCTTATAACTGTGAAAAACAGTTCAGGAGTTCATGA
This sequence comes from Haliclystus octoradiatus, assembly GCA_916610825.1. Taxonomy (NCBI): domain Eukaryota; kingdom Metazoa; phylum Cnidaria; class Staurozoa; order Stauromedusae; family Haliclystidae; genus Haliclystus; species Haliclystus octoradiatus. The sequence continues at coordinate 10,874,673 of OU744452.1, read as the reverse complement.
ACAGGTCATGAACGTTAAATGGCTATAGATTTTCATGAACTGTTCATGAACTGTCGGTGCAGATTCATGAAAATTGGAGCCAATTAACGTTCATGGACTGTTCATGAATTGTTCACAAACCCCTGAACTGTTTTACGCAAGGGTTAAACGGTTCACTCTAATGGACTGTGAATGAGAAGGTTAATGCAACTGCTAAACGAATGAATAAGTTTATGAAATTTTAATATGAACGGTTCATGAACTCTGTGGGCATTTATAAACTTTTCATGGACACCTTGTACAGCTCATGAACGTTAAACAAGCCATTTTCATTCACTGTTTATAAACAACTCATGGAAAATGAGCCAAATAACATTTATGAACTATTTTCTCAAGGTCGAAGAAACAATTCATCTTTCATTTCCCCATGTGAAAAATTTATGAGTTGACAAACATTTTATGAACATTTCCTTCTGGGTTCATGAACAGTTCATGAACCTCCCCTGCGGAAAAAATCCATGAGTTGATGAACAGTTCATGAACTTCATGAACAGTTCATGCACAGTTCATGAACAAGTCATGAAAATTTTTTTGTTGGTTCATGAACAGTCACAAAGAGTTCATGAACACTTCATAAACCGGTTCATGGACTGGTTCATGAACGTGAAATTGATCAAAAGTTCATGAACAGTTCATGAACTGTTCAATTCATGAACTTTTGGGCAATTTCACGTTCATGAACTCATGAACTTTTTTCGCAGGGGCTGTTTATGAAGGTGAACGGATTTTATTGAACATTTCATGAAATGTGCATAAACATTTGGCAAATTCATGTTCATGATCTCATGAACCTTCTGATCTCACAGAGGAAATGTAGCATCAACACCTTAGCCAAATCCTGATGTTGTTCATCAAATCTACAATCTGTGTTCACTTAAGAACATCCACAAAAACAGCCCAATCAATGTTCATGAACTTTCCAGGGACTTAATACAAGCCGTCAAGAAATGGTTTTTTAGGAGAAAAAGTTGTTCATTTTTGAGAGAGCTGATGCAAAATAAGGCAGCTTCCTCGTTTATATTTCTTCAGAAAATTGATTTCAAATGCAGCGCAAACAAATCAGAAGCAATTCTCCCGCAAAAAGGTTGCTAACGATATAAAGACTACATAAATGTATGGTTTTTAACAAATTGTTGGACTATGAATAGCTCTTGAAAATTGAATAAACTAAATTTCATGAACTCGAACCGTTTTAAACAGTATTTTATGATGTGGAATTTGAATGCCAGTAATATACCTTTGAATTTTTTGAGGATTTTTGATAGATAAAAAACTTGATATTATTCTGAACGTTTCAAATATTAGATGTTTAATTCAATTTCAAACCTTGATTGTCTTTGTATTTCTCATTTGCCATCATTTTTTCATCGTTAGCATCAATCAAATCTCTCTTCAGTTTATTTTCAAGAGTAGTAAACTCTTTACATTTTAATTCAAGTTTCTCAAATTCAAGATTAACATGCTCAAGTTGTTTAGATTTTTCTGTAATTAATAGTTTTAATTGATTAATTTCATCTAAAATTGATAGCGTATTCTTGTTGGCAGAAGTTTGAGATATCCTTAAGTTAAGATTTAAATTTGATATTTCAAATTCTTTAGATGTTATTAATTTATTGTGCTCATCTTTTATTATATTTACATTATCCATATGATTTTTTTGTAAACATTTAATTTCATTTTGATAAAATTGTTTTAATTTATCAAATTTTTCCTCATTTTCTTTACAAAGTTTATTTATTTCGTCGTTTGATAACGTTGATTTATTATTATGTTCTATATCTTTTATTTCCTGAATTTGAGTTTTAAGTATTTTTATTTCTTCACATAGTTTATTACATCGCATGCGATGTGCATTTATTAGATTTTCTAACTCATTATTATGTTTGCTACAAAGTTTTGCAATATTTAATGATGCTTGTTCCTCAATATTTTTCTTCTCCTTTTGATTTTCTTCCTCCTTTTCAGCGATTTTATTTTCAATCTTTTTGAACATGTCTTCATAAGATACAATTTTTTTACTAAATGCATTTTCAAGCTGATCTTTCTCGTTATCAGCTTTTGCCACATAATTATTGTACTTCATTGACAAGTCCCCTTTCTCTCTTTCTAATCTGACATTATTCTGCTCTAACGCATCAATTGTAATTTTGAACCCTTTGAAGGCATTTAAATCTTGTTTAATTTCATTGAGTCTATTCTCATGCTGCTTGGCAATCTCTTTCATTTCATCGTCATGGTGTTTTTCAAGGCTCTTTATAATTTCCTCGTGCTCATCATTTTTCGTATTTAATGTATAAATAACCTTTGTTAACTGGGCAATTTTTTTCGACATCTTGACGTGAAAATCAGATGGGTATTCAGGCGAGTATGAGCTCCCATATTGACTTTTGAAATGCTCTATATCTTCTGCAGAGAAGAAAGGTTTCACGGTAGAATTTGCCTTGATTTTATTCCGATTATTAGCAGCCATTTTTATCTGTTGCTCACAAATTTCAATTGTTTTGACGGAAGTAACCTGTTGATAGTCTGCATGGTCGCCATGGAAATATAAGTTTGCATGGTTTGCATAGAGGCTATACACCAAGTTGAGTCTTTTCCAACAGAGTCAATTTGTTTCGGAAAGTCAATTGGAGCTTATTTGCCTATCCTATTCAAGTAAATCATTTTGCCAATTCTATACAGCCATGGAATGTAACCTAACCATGGATACTTTTACTGTTGAATTGGAAGTACCATAGTATATGTACAGTTATCAAAGAAAAAAAATCATGTTCAAAGACGAATCAATCGAAGGAATTTCAATTGAATCAAGTTGGAAATCTACTCTGTAAGTTACTAATAGTATAGAAACCGAAACGAAATGAAATGATTCATATACCAAAAACTATTTAGGGATGATTTTTTAAAACAAATCCTAGATTTACGAGGTTACTAGAGCGAATTTAGAAGAAAGTTTTTCTAATTTGTTGTGGAAATCTCTCTCTCTCTACAAAATTCCAGAAGAAGCGCCCATTCTCTGCAGTACAGTTTGTTATTGCTGCTGCTGTTGTTGTTATTATTATTATTGTTGCTTTTGCGGTTTATCTTTATTTAGCATCGATCTATTACGAATAGGTGTATCAATGCATCTATTTCACCGTATCTAATAAACATTAAAAACTGTAACTATATATTTTCCTGACTGCATTGTTGCGTGGATGCGCAGAGGATATTTTGTATTTTAAAAAAGGTTTAGTACCAATTCAAGAAAAATGCGCTGGGATTATATTCCCCGCGCACGACAAAAATGCAATCAGGTATATTTTTCTTACGACGTGGTTAGCCGTCTGGTAGCCGGACGCCATTTTCAAAATGATAGTCGTCCGGCACTCAATTTTCTCATGCGTAATTCTGTTTGAGGCAACAAAGGTAATTATAAAAATTGATTAAAAGAAGATCTAATAATATTCGAACTTCAAACCAAAACCATCAACAGATTATTAATTATTATATTTTTTAAGTCAACTCTATGCTAACCTGAAAGAGAGTCAAATCTCAGTTATAGAGACCTTGTTTATTTTTTTTTGTTGATCAAGGTTAAGCTTTGAAATTGCAATACTCTTCGTATTTTTCCCAGCGACATCAGCTCGTTTTGAATTTTTGTATATCGTGTTCGAGAGTTCGAGTGTTAATTTCAAGTTTATCCCAGATAACAGTTATAAACAAATACTGAGTGAAGTGATGAATACATCATTGACTTCATGAGAAAAGTTAGTTTTGGTGGAAAATGCTCTATCGTTTGAATACTAATTACTTCATTATGATTTGCCGCCATAACATGATAGAAACCCTTTGGCTTTCGCGTTGTATATAAGTAAAATCAGATCAAAGATTAATGATTCCCGAATAAGCATTGGAGATTTAACAAACACTTGTGGAATATTACTTGATATGTGTATAAATCCAACGCAGAGTGAGGACATTTTAAGGTAAAATATTAATACCGGTATACATTTTTGAGCAGCCAACAAACAACTAAATGAGAAAATTGTGCGAGCGCTAGCCTGCAAGATAAGCCTATCACTCTAAATCCAACGACATTATCTTGTCGCTGTATATATCATTCCAAAACAGATTGCTTTTTGTTTGGGAACAGCAATATTTCAGATTTTCAAGGTATTTAATCATCAAATCCAAGTAAAAAACACCAAATAATTGTGTGACTTGCCGTGTTGAAGTTTAGTGTGATAATAAATTCTGGCCCGAAACAAAGCATACGCATGCGCAAATTGAGTGCCGGACGGCTAGGCCTATCATTTTGAAAATGGCGTCCGGTAACCGGACGGCTATACGCTTCGTTTTTCTTATCATAAAGAAGAGATTTTCTTGGAATAACATTTTATGACAAAAGATAGCGATAAAAAACTACAAGTAGCTGTGGACAACGACTCAGGTATAGTCATGATATCCATCATCAGGTCAAAAGAAAGAAGGAAATTATTACAAACTATATATATGGTAGGCCTACTAAACTTAGTTGTCTCTATTACTTTATAAAAATGACATTCAAAACTTTGTAGGCCTACACGCTAATTTCAGAAACCGTATGGAGAAATCTGAAAATTTATACATCATTCGAAAGGTCTCTTTCGTGGCTTGAACATAGAAGATATTTGATTTTGAACCTTCAACTGAATTCGGCATAAAATCAAAAACCGAGTTTTCCTTAAAGATCAGAGCCGTCATTCAGAGCAAAGCCTAGTAGGGGCAATGAACCGTGAAAGTGCTCAAGTGTCTTAAAATCTCTGAACCAAAACCATAAGCAATAAATCGGAATATGAAAACGAAAACTTCTTTCTTCTTTCGTGATTATATATGTTCAATTAAGTTGTTTATTTTGTCAGTTAAATATTACTTTTCCAGGTGTAGCTCTTTGCTTTATCAAAAATGTTTGATAAATTTTATTACATTCGCTACTGTTTTACGAAGAAACGCAAAACATCCTCCAAACAACTCCTAAACACCCCGTCTTATCAAAAATATCTATTGTAAGTATTCAGTACCAATGACAGGGAAACATAAATATATCTCAAATCTCTTAAAATATCCTGGTCATCCAAATTAATTAACCAACAGACAAGATGCTTAGCCAATACGTTATTTATTAAATATTTTATAAATTGTTTGATCCTTTGATGTAAATAATGTAGCCTATGGGTGTGTTTGGACATTCATTCTTCAACCACATACTTTGGATGGGTACTATTATAATTACAATTATTTTTTACTAATATTAATTGGAAATTTTAAAGTGCACATGACATCAATAAATGCTTTATCGGAATTGAATAGCCCATGCAAATAAATAGTAGGAATGGCAACAATAATTTCCGATTTGGACTCTTGTAAATTGAGTTATTTAATGTTGAAAGTACCATATTTCAGAAATAGTGCTCCTTCCAAAGTCGGAACTTATGCCGAAATTACAAGAGAGCCCACTAATCCACTATGAACAAACAGCAAAGTCTAGACTTCAAATAGCGAAGTCTAGACTTCAAAAAGCGTAGCCTAACTTTTTCTTGCGGAAAAGAAATTGTTTCAACCAACTCAACACATTTTTGGGTATGTTATGCAAGACTTACCGTCCATTTTATAGAAGATGACATTAACAGCAAGGTACCATTTACAATTCATATTATGCCTTATTATTATTACAATTTATATACTCCTTACAAAAGTTTATTTGACATTTGTGTATTTTGTTTTGTAGGTATATCAGGGACACTGAAACTCAAACTCGTCCATGTGCTGGAATAGAAAGAAGTACATCACCTCCCCCAAGAGTCGATGCTGAGGTTTGTCCAGGAGTCTATTAAGGAGTTTAATGTGTAAACCTTTTTTGGCAGAACTTCAGCCAATTTTAATTTAATTAGAAAATAATATTTGACATAGAAATCTAATTTCTTTTATGAAAATGTAGCATAATAATTATCAGACATTAGCACTTTTAATTAGCAGCTTATGGATATTTAATTTACAGTTTACAATTTAGGAAACTTTTCATAATCTTTGTTGGACTAATAAATGACTAGACTTATACCATAAACATGGCAATTTGCTTTTTTGCGATCTGTTTCTTTGAAATACTCGATTTTTTGTTTGGTTTAGGTTCAAACTGACAGCAATGAAAGTTCTCCCCCTGTGAGAGTTGTTCCAGATGACTCTGTGGTAAGGAAGCACTTATGCAAAATACCATGCCGAATGTTTTCTAGAGTTGATTATTGTTAAATTTCTGTGTGTTTTTTTCATTGTCAATTGGATATTATTTTTTTCCACTTAATCGTCTGTTAATGACTGCCAATGAAGTATTTTTAACTGTAGTCTACTATATCATGCCATTGATACTTTTATACGTATATTTCACGATGTGCGAAAAATTAGAAAAACATTTTTTGATAGAGAACTATACTTACCCAATGACAAAGAAATGTAGGCTAAACATGCTAAAATGTGCAAACAAAAAATACGAGCATATGAGCACGAGCATCTTTTAGTTAGTAAGTTTGATTTATAAGACATTGTTTTTACTCTTTGCAGGCTCTTTTGCGTTTCATGGAGAAAACTTATCCACTTATAACTCAACAGCTGATTGATAATACACACAGTCATGCTTTTGATGGTAAAATGTTTGTTTAGATATAACTTTTCAATTAATTTTCTATCTTTGTACTTGAATCTGAATGTTTTTCATTCTCTCTTCTTATTTCTATCCCTATCCAATATCACTTTGCTTTCGAACAGCTTGATACTTAGATATCAAGCTATTCTTATACTGAAATAATAGTTTGATGTCATCGTAGATATGGTCTGACTAGAAGGAGGTTCCAGGGACCTACATCCTAGAAGGGTGGATCAAATTAAGAAGAATATTGATAATTTACTGGTTTATAGGTCAGACCTCAACAATATATCCAGAGGAACAATTGTTTAAAATATTTCAGAATTTCTGAAGACTAAACATTTTGTCATACACTAATTATAGTTTGAAATCAAATAGTATTCGGTGTAATGATGGATGCCCTTGCGAAAAACAGTTCAGGAGTTCATGAACTATTCATAAACTCCTGAATTGTTTTTTGCAGGGGTGGTTATACTGATTTTCTCCACCGTATGTTCTGCAACAATATATACGATTGTTTGTGAAATGTGTTTATCATACCAAGGTTTATAAGCTACTATCAAAACGTTATTGAGTATGCAGATATAATTGAAAATTGCAAATGTGTTTTGAATTCATAAATTGTGTTTTGTGATCATTAAATGCGTTTTGAATCCCTCTCAATGAATTTTACTCAAAATAAGCTAAGTAGTTAATAAGTTTGAGATGAAATCAATGCTGAATTGATGTTGATGAAGTTTTAATTTGAGTCTGTCTCCTGAACAAGATCCTTATCCGTAGCCCACATGTGCAACCATGCCAGCTAATTCCACCTTTTCAATTTAGAAAGACTTGACAGTCAACACACTGATTCATTTATTAAGACATTTTATATTTAAGCAATGCCCTGTTCATCAGCATCCTTTTATTAAGGGGCTGTAGTTATGAACCAGAAGTATATTTGAAAAAACAGCAATGTGCCAGGAGTGTTCCTCAACCTGTAAGCCAATAAATCTCAAGGTAATTGATATGATATTGGAAAGTTTGATTTTTATTTGGCAGTGAAGCTCAATACATCTTTTCTCTTATTTTATTGTAGCTCAATTCTACCCCTGCGAAAAACAGTTCAGGAGTTTATGAACAGTTCATGAACGTTGAATGGCTCCGATTTTCCTGAACAGTTCATGAACAGTTCATGAATCCTCACAGACAGTTCATGAACAGTTCAAGAACAGTTAATGAACATTTGGGGCCATTTAACGTTCATGAACTGTTCATGAACTGTCCATGAACTGTTCATGAACTCCTGAACTGTTTTCGCAGGGGTATTGCAATACATATTTTATTTGATGCACAGCGGTATGAATGTGCCAATTATAATGCAGTCTTAACCGTCAGTTGAGAATCGATATTTTGATTTTAAATTAGATACATATTTTTTCTTATTTTGAACATGACATTAGTCCATGCGACATCCAATATGTGAATGTTAAAGTGTATATACCGGATATTGGGAGATAGCATCTTTGTTAGCGAAAACTGTTCTATTTGTACATGTAGTTTTTGTATTTTTGCTTTGCCCAGTCATTTAACCCCCTTAAAATGCAGCCAACGTTACGATTTACTACCTGATTCTTTCTCTACAATGAGGAAACTGATAACTTTCCATAAGAGGGTTTACACCGAAAGAAACACTAAGCATTTCATGTTTCTGTATAAAAAAGGAGTTGAACCTGCTTCCTGAAAATCTTTTGAAAATCTGCTTTCAGAATGAACATTCAGCTTAAGGTGTACAGATATATTTTATCTAGATTTGACATCCAAGAAAAAAGATGTAAGTCTCTAAAGTCTACAGTTTTGGTTTTTCTTTCATTCAAGTATTTATGGGGTTGGCTTGAATTGACAAAGTTATTTTTAATTCCATTGACTACACAGAAAAAACTACCACAGAAACCAGTTGTGATAGTTCTGAGTTAAGGCAAAAGCCGTAAGGAGGGGTAGCTGCTTGAAACAAGTTTTAATTGGCATTTTTCAAATGTAGAAACTTGTATCTCTCTTGTTTGACTCAAATCTTGATGAAAATATATCTACATCGTTGAGTGTTGAAATTATCATTCTGAAAACAGATTATCATTTCGTTTGACCGTTTTTTATTAGAGGCAAAAACATGAAATTCAAGTGTTTTTCCCTATGTCAACCCTCTTATGGAAAATATACGGTTTGTTTCCTGATGTGGCACAAAAAGAAGCAATTTTTGGGGGGGAGGTAATAACCGCGCAAGGCAAAGACACAAGAACGTTACCTATAAGCATAGAAAGTGTTCTCTGTCCAAAGAAGTAAACTAGCAATATCCTGGATATACATTTTCAGTTCTGTTTTAGCTGATCACTTCAATTCTATTTTAGGTTATTCTGCAAACTGGGCAGATGATGAATCTGATGATGTCTCTTGTTTGCTTGAACTGAGTCAATCAGAGTCAACTGTAAAGGAGGTATGAATAATATATTAGTAACAGGATAATAAATTAATGCCATAGAATATTTTATATTATCACCTCGACATAACAAATTGCTTTAATTTTCAAGCAATTGTGCTTGAAAATAGAACACAATAAAACTTTGCACATTGCATTTCTTCATGAACCTTTTATGTATGTATGTATGTATGTATGTATGTATGTATGTATGTATGTATGTATGTATGTATGTATGTATGTATGTATGTATGTATGTATGTATGTATGTATGTATGTATGTATGTATGTATGTATGTATGTATGTATGTATGTATGTATGTATGTATGTATGTATGTATATATGTATGTATGTATGTATGTATGTATGTATGTATGTATTTATGTATGTATGTATGTATGTATGTATGTATGTATGTATGTATGTATGTATATATGTATGTACCGTATGTATGTTTGTATGTATATCACAGGCAGTCTTCTCTTTGCTTTGAAAAACATATCATTAGAACCAGTATCATCTGGATATTGCTAGAAGGCCTTTTGTTTTTAGATTTTGCTTTCTGTTTCTCGTATCAAAAGAAAACTTCTTTCCTGTGTGATTTAGATTTGCGTTGAAACAACAAAGCAATTTTGGCTTCTAAGTTTTCCCAGGCATGATTAACCTTTGATTTATATTGTGTGTCTTTTACTTTTGATATCAAATTTCAACGGGTGTCTCGCCATTCAAAATCACATCAATATAATAATTGAAACATTCATTTTTTTTTTTGTGAATTATTTCTGGGAATCAGGTTTGTCCACTTTTTGCCTCTTCTAGTTTTGACCTCTAAATAACTATATCGTTTGGTGTTCTGTATTGAATAGCTAACAACACTTCCTCAACAATTAAGTAGGCTACTTTAAATCTGAATCGGTCAAAATTTATCCTGCAATGAAAAAGTCCCTTGCCAGTTATCAATAATATCCAATTGCATGTGCTCTTTGCTTGTCATTGATATGTACTTGTTTGTTTATATAGTTTCAGGTGACCTGTATCTCATGGAATGCACCAGGAAATAGTATTGTGATAGGGTACGTATCACCTTAACGAATTACGTGTTAATTATCAATCACATTTACTCAACAGAAGGCATCTATTACCATCAGATGAACGTATACCTCTTCTCAACTAATTAGACATTCTTCATCAGAAACACTTTGAATTCATTACATACTTGAAGAAAGACAAATAATACAATAAATGTATTTATACAGATCAGCTTTGACAACAGAACTTCTGCAAGTAAACTTTAATTAGTCCACAAATTATAACTCATTATAAGCAATTTATGAGGGTAGCATTGTTAATGAATAGACAACCTATCAAACTTTCTTGACTGTTCAAGTTTTCGTTGATTGTTTATGATAATTCTCAAACATTCAGAATGGCTCTTTCTCTTGAGCTCTTTTCTTGAATACTTCTCAAACATTAACATTGATCCATTTATTTGTTTGTGGACTGTGTTTTGCAGAGAATGTGAACAGTTTATGGAAAAGTTGATAAAAATTGGGCCATTTCACATTCCATGAACTATGATGAAAAGATAATTCCCCTGATTGTTTGAATAGCCTATCATTTCAATATATACACATGTAGGCCTACTTCTATAGTAACAATTTGTTCATATAGTCAAGTAAATATATAGACCTACCTACATGAACAACTTTTTTCGCAGGGGTATTTCAAAGCATAGGACCCGCAAAAATGTTAGGAGTTTGTTAATAAGTTTTCAACAACATTTTCAATTTTTCCAAATTTGCAATGTATTGATATTCTGTGCTCAGATTCTGCAGAAATTAATCCACTCCTCCCTATAGCGAGAAAAATGTTATTTTTGGAATTTCATACCGTACTTGATTATCCTTTGTCTTGCTTATTTATGGTTCCATGGCTCCATAAATTCAATGTTCTGAACTTCATATTTTATATTAATTTTTGCGAATTTTTATGTTTATTCCACTGGTATTTTAAATTTATTGTATCTATTTTTCTTTACATTTATTCATTAACTTATCTTTTTTTAAGCCTGGGAAGACTTGACCACCAACAGCTGTGTACTGATCAGGTAAGATGGAACGGTTGATTACATTTTGAAAATAAGTTTTTATCATTTGAAGTTGACACAATCTTATTTAAATTAAGACGTGTTGCTTAAAGAGATTCAATATCTTGATTTGTCTTGAACTTTAAGATTGACACAATCAATATATATGTAGTCTTTCTAGCTGTATGCCTATAGCATTCTATTGACACTCGAGATGTTGTGATTCACCCAAAACCTAAACATCACTTGCCATGATTTCTTGGCATTTTTATTTTTTTTATTATGACTCACCAATATAGTGCATATATCAGAATGGTCTGAGCATTTTACAGTGATATGCAAATTATAAATATCACATATATTTTAACATTTTACAAGTACTATTACTGTGACAACATTTACAGCTTATATGAACCCCTTGCGAAAAACAGTTTAGGTGTGCAGGAACATAAAGTAAAAATTTTCTTGAATGGATTTATTTAGATTAAACTTTCTCACTGCTTTTCAACAGTAGTTGTTACACTTCTTTTCAATATTAAGCTACTAAAGTTAATAGCCTCCGCTTTCATTGCCCGCTGTTTAATTCATTTAGCATAACAATCCCCTATTACTAGAGCATTAGATAATGATTGAACAGTTTATGAAAATCGGAACCATTTAACATTCATGAACTGTTAATGAACTCCTAAAGTGTCTTTCATGGGAGATGCTATACAGCCCTCTTACGGTATTATGGTTTATCACATAAATGTATGATGAATATTACAGAAAATAAATTTATAACTGTACATTCTTGATATATGATTAGGCATGTAATTATAAAGTTACTTAATATTTCGAACAGGGTTGCTCATGAAAAACCCACTTTCAACATTTTTCATATATTCTGATGGAGTACACTGAAAAATTTGATTGGTTCAAGTTTCAATTCGTTTGAATAAAAAAATAACAGATATATCAGTATACATTTTTTTCAATTGCGGTACACACAAAGGGAATGCCATGTCATAAACTGGCTCATTTGTTTGATTACCTTACAATTCAAAATATGACAATATTTTCCATGATCTAATAAGGGGAGAAGAATATAAACTAGACCCTTGATTGGTTTAAGATACTTCAGATAAACCTCCTATTTTAATATTTTAGTGTCTCTCTTAACTTTCATGAAAATATTTGAGATTTCACATGTCATTAAAATTTATCTCAATAAATATTAATTGTTTATCTTCTTGTTTTGAGTATGTTGTTATATTATTGTTGATTCATTTTATTTCCAGTCTCAATTGTGTTTATGGAATATCGATCGTCATCAAAAGAAATCAGAGCAAGCAGACAAAACTATTGATGTGTTTGTATGTTGAATAAAAATATATGACTAATATTATCATAGAATGTAACAACCCTATATGACATGTTATTTTATGTCCTACAAAGCAATTTGTTGAGTTGATGAACTGTTCAGGAACTATATGAAATGTTACAAACATTCATGACCTGTTCATGAACACCTTATAAACAGTTGATGTGCAGTTAATTAACTGGTTAATGAACGTTAAATGGCATGAGTTCCATGTGATTTTTCCATGAAAAGTTCCCGAAACTTTGGCAACTTGGTTTCAATGAACTGTTTATAAGGATTGCTTATTAATTGAATTTTACCTTTGAACTTTCCTATCCTTCTGCAAACTTGAACAAATTTCCAGGTTTCCCGACTTTGTCTGACCTAAGCGAGGACGGGCTAACAACATGATAAATGCTTCACTGTGGTGATATCATGTACTATTTAGAAACTATTTATACTAGGCTGCGTTTACACGACAAGTGGATTTACGAAACCCGGGTGAATTTTAGTCTGAATCTCCCTCGCGTCTAGACATAAACAGGAAACCCGAGTGGAAATTAGTCCGCTTAGCGAGTCTATCAGGACTTTTGAAAGTAGGGGTAGGAAACCCGGGTTTCTCAAGCCAGACTTTGCAAAACCCGGGTCTTTCTGTCTAATTTTGCGGACATACGGCATGTAAATATTGGCAACCACTTGGCTCTGTTTTAGGATAAAATACTATAGTTTAGTGAAACTATTCAATGAAGCCGTTTATACAAGATAAAATTGTGAATAACATGTATTTAAAATGTATTATTTACACAAGCGGTGTCAATTCCAATGGAATTTAATTAGATATGAATAACAGAACTTACTTTGAATGGTTTAAATAAAAAGAACATATCGATCTGAAGCTACAGAATCAAAGAATTGTAAAAATCCAATTTCAACGAAAAATCGATAAGAAATGATGAAGTTACAGCGCTTTATTTAGACAAAATAGATGAATCTAGTCTTGTGTAAACTGATACCCTATCTGAACTTTCTGAAAGTGGACTTTTGAAAGACTTTTGAAAACCCGGGTTTTTGCTCTCGTGTAAACGTAGCCTTAGTTAAGTTTATGAACTGTTCATAAACACACTATAAATAGTTCATGGACATTTCACGAAACATACATTAAAAATTTATGAACAGTTTGTGGACATGAAATGGCATGTTGTATACTTTATGAAATGCTTTCACAGTGGTTTTATGAAAACTTATGGATAATTTTCTGTAAAGAAATTGCTTTATTAGTTTGAGAAATATGTGTTTATTCAAACTGCTTTAACTCAATAGAGATATTAAATAATAATATATTACAGATTCATCATAAAACTGTATGCTTGTTTCTTTGTTTGTTTGCTCGTGTAACTAATTTTATATCTCCTATTTGAAAGTTAAGCTGTTAGCTATTAATCTGATATGATTTTGTACAGGGTTGCCTAACTGCAATTGAGTTTCATCCTAAATTACCGTCAATAATAACTGGAGCAAATTTTAATGGTAAGTCATTGATCATTGATATAAATTGTCAAAAACCAGCCATAACTTAAATGCTTAAAAATAATTAAATGCAATCAATCATTTTATTCTGTTGCATGAAACTCAGAATTATCAATATCTCCACAAAGCGTTGGACGTAATTTGCTTTGTAAACTTAAGTATATCCCCTGCTGAACAGTTCATGAATGTTGAATGGCTCCAATTTTCCTGAACTGTTCAAGAACCCTCACAGACAGTTCGTGAACAGTTCATGAAAATTTGGGGCCATTTAACGTTCATGAACTGTTCATGAACTGTTCAACTTTCAACCTTCATTTATGAACTCCTGAACCGTTTTCGTAGGGGATAGCCTAGACAATGTAGAACTCAAATGGCATGAACATTATTTATCAGATTGTCACAGGTTACCCTTAGACAATCATTTGTCTTCACCCTATTCAATTAATTGTTTTGTTCCGCAAGAAAGCATTTTAGGTCCTCTCCTTTTTCTAATTTTTATTAATGATCTAATCCTTGTTGCTCAAACTTTCACACCAATCTCTTTGCAAATGATACTACATTAGCAATCGTCTCCTATTAATTGGAACAGTCTTGAGATTTCAACAAGTATTGGTTTAGAAAAAGTTTCCAGATAATTTTCTTTTGCAACAGGCTAACACTCGATACAAACAAATCACCGTTCATAAAACATTTTCCATTGTTGTCTTCCACAAGAGAAACACAGACACAAGAACTGTCTTTTTAGCATTCCATTTGTGGAAAGTGCGAGATTAAAAGCTTTTCTAAATGTTAAATTTCTTTCCTTGTTGAGTGGTTGCTTTATTTTGCCAGAGCTTCAATTGGGGAGTCCTTGTTTATAACTTAAAGCTGATTTCAAATTTACTAGATACTGTAGTTATTATGCTGTTTGTACCATTAAAAGTTTTCTATATTTGCCTCAACTGACAAACAGGTTTACATCTATTTATATTTAGAATAGCTATGTTACCTTTTATATTCCAGACTACATTAATCATTAAATCTAAACATGAATTTTCGTAAATGTCTTTTTTCCAAGGAAAGGATATCTCAAACAAACAAGCATGCATGCTCACGAAATGATTCTTGTCAAATTAAAATAAACAGAAATACGCAAAAAATAGAAATTTATATTAGAACATAGTGATCTACCAATTTACTTTTAACATGGGTCACTCGTTCTACTTTATATTTGTATGCTATTCCTATTGTGTCCCAAAGTTATAACTAGACCCACTTTATATTCGTTTAGGTGATGTATGTGTGTGGGATTTCTCAAGAGAGGATGATAATCTATTATGTTCAACTGTATCACTTGATGATGGCCATCAAGATCCCGTTGCCAAGGTAACTACATATCTTATGACATAAAACGTATCTTGTTACATTTTCAATATTTCTATTTTTCCCATAGAACTTCTATTATCCAAGTGGTTGTACTGTATTGTCAGGATCAGGGTTTTATCCCCCATGACTGTATTGTAAGGGGGGATTGAAAATAATCTTAGATGGGTGCCTGGCCATAGGGACCGAATTTCTTGTTTGAATTTCAACTCAATTTTTGTTTCATGTCAAAGTGCTCTACATTGGCGCATCTACTATAGTGATGCTGACTTTTAGATATTACTTTTTGAAACGACATCAAAAACATTACAATTAGGTCCATGAACCAATTAACCCTAACAATATAATATATGCGCTAAACACCTTTATATAGATTGATTGATGACATTAGTTTTCTTTTTCAAAATAACTTGTGTGCTATTGCAAAGACCATGTTTGGAATTTATGTTTCCAAGAATCATTAACACCATTCCAATCTAGCATGAAACAACCTACATTCAATGCTCAATTGCGATTTATTCAATAATATATCTATATCTAATGCGTTAACGAAACAGGATACTTGTTTTCAAAACCAACTTTTGAGGGGAAAGCCCAGGTGACGTTAAGGTATTTAGGAATTCAACAGGAAAACTATCTATAGTACTATCTGCACTACTGAGGAATGTATGTTGTCCTGGAAGATTATTGCCGATCTGTTCATTTATGTGGTCAGCTGTGCTGTTTTTTGATGCCAAAATGGCTCTTTCCGAAATCCAAGAGACCCAATCACAACTTTTAAACTTTTCCACAATATTAGGAAATATCCTTTCAATAAAAAGAAGCATCAACTGTTTGATTGAAGCTGGGTTGCAGTCGTTGATCGAGAAGACATGTTTTTGTGGGATTTGAATGTAATCAGGTGCTTCAACTATAGGGAGATTACCATTCCCCAGCTTTTACAGCCATTCGTCAAAAGATTTTAAAGATGGATCAAGGCCAATTCGCATATTTTCAAGTAACTGAACCGTCTAAAAATGCTCCCACATAGTTTTTTTTTGTCAAGGTTTGGTGATTTGTGGCCTGGTTTCTTAAGAAACAACAGGCAAACATTGACGAAAATCTCCACCCAAAAGTATCGATTTTTCACTAACTGGCTTTTGACTTGTCAGTACATCTTTCAGCGTCCTTTCTAGAGCTTCTAGTTGATACCGATGTGTCATTGGTGCCTCGTCCCAGACTTTCAATAGAGAATTGATAAGGAGATCTGTTAGAGCATCAGCATCAGATTCTCAACACTGATTGCTTATTTGGTGTTAAAGAAGCTTTGAACCTCAAATGGAACGTTCTTCCCAATGATAATTGCATTGCTGCTATTTGCCACTGGAAGCTACTGGGATAGCTAGCTGGCATCTTTCTGTTGTTACTTGTTCTGATTGAGGCTAATATCGTATCATTGTGTATGTTTCGCCTGCTCCACCACAAACATCAATGAATAGAAGGATTTGTTGTCCAGAATGTACAGTTGTAATCACTTTGTTATAAAAGTTGCTTTAGGAAGCCGTTAGTCGACGTCATCAAAGTCAAGTCCCTCTTGCAAGATAGCATGAATATTTTTACTTCGAAGCGAAGATTGTAAGGTGTGAATCTCATTTAAATTGTTTGCGTAGATAATTGGCAAACCAGAATCATGCAGATCCTTGCCTTTGATCTGCAGTTTTTGTTTAACATCAAGTAGAGCCAATGTTTTCAACTGCTGATATGTTGCCGTAGGATAAGTCCTTTTGAAGTCATACCACCACTCAATAACATGTGTTGAATAAAGTGTTGCTGGAGAGTCACCTTTGGAGAAGAGCAGGATCGTAACAATTAATTGACGAATTTGCGGAGCTCCAGGCTTTTCAAAATGATACACTATCACAAGTAGCATGATCCCTATCGTGAATGGCTTTGATGATGTCATCATTAATGCAAGGTGCAGATATTTTCCTAAAACGTTTTGATCTTAACGGTGTGTGTTTATCCAATCTATTAGTGAATTTTGTATCAAATGATTCTGAGACGTTTTTTGACGTCAACTTCGATTGGACATTGATTGATAGATGATGCCAAGCAGACTTTGACAAAATGATTCTTTATCAAAATGTTTATAACTTCTATATTCATCCAATCACAATTATGGAAGATATATCTTCATCTAGATTTTCTAACGCAATAATTAATGGTGTGTATGAGTCTGGCAAACTCCTAAGTAATGTGATAATAAGATCGGCTTCTTCTACTCGTGCCCCAATTGCTCTCAATTGATCACACAGTTGTCTCATTTTGTTGATACACTTTAATATCTCTGATCTTTCTGATCTATCTGTCATTCTTTCTTTAAAAATTGCCTCATGTAAACAGTTTTTGACTTCAAGATTTTCGCTGGTAATGACCCTGTAGATTGTTCCTGACTTTTTGGCTGTTTTTGCTTCCCTCACATGAACCAATTGACTATCCATTACGGACAGACAGATAGTGGCCAGTGCACAATCGCTTCAACTAGAAAATTATTTTTCCACTTTATCAATCAGTGTCTTAACAAGGCCCCCCAAAAGTTCTTATTAATCAGGATCATCTTCATCTTGAACTCCCAATCATAATAAATATCTCCATCAATCTTGTTGATTTTCAAAGGACACTTGTTGTCATCGAACGCCACCATTATTTTTACTTTTGAACCAAGACGTCTCTACCACACATCACTTTTGTCAAATGAACAACAAATGAAATACATCCAACAAAACAAATCTGGGCCCATAACCTGCGCTATTTAGAATAGTAAAGGTTTGACGCAAAGAATAATAGACACGTTGGTAGAGTAAATAAGATACAGTTATTTTTCGCAAAGCTACATAATACACAGATGATTATTTTAAAAACAGCAGGGTGTAAACTACATGTTAAAACAATAGATCTAAAAGAACGAATCAATGGATTCTTAACATAGGGTTAACCAACACTATGAATGCAAAGGTTGTGAAAAAGTTGTTCAGTTGATAGGCTAGAGTGGCCAATTAATAGAGATCAAATGTTTGTTGGTAAAGTTTGTAATAATCGATGATGAAGTAAGGTATCAGTTGGGTTTATGCCTCGGTCAATGATTGTTTAATTTTCAGTGCACATATTGATGGCTTGAGGCCATTGAGTGAAATTACCCTGAGGGCATCATTTAGCCTTTCCTTTTCAGTTTTTAGCAAAATTGAGATTAATTTATCTTTCAATTGTTGGTATTGATGAATGGGGAAGAAATCTTCACTTACCACTAGAGGACCAAGATCTGCTGGTAGTTGGGCTACGAGATAGCGTAATTTCTTGATTTCGGTTTTTATGCCGTGAAGCTCGAAGAGGCATTCCAATTGTTGAAACCAGAATAGGATATGAACACGAAGGAAGACTGGAGCTTTGAAAATTGCGGTTCTAGCAGTAGCTTTGACTGTTGAATCCACTTCTGGGTTACCATTTGTTGAGGCTGCATTATTGTGTTCAGTAGACATCATAACCAGAGAATTCAATGATTGAAAGGTTAAATGTGTATTCTTGTTATAATGAAGATAGCTACAGTACTCACTACATATACGAATTACTTTACTGTTATATACATGATAGAGAGGCTACTTACGAGGTATGACTAATATTTAATATATATGAAATTGAGGCTACGCTACTACACTATCTTTGTGATCTTATCAATAATGAATGTCATTTATTATTAGCATATTAATCAATGAAACAAATAATAATGGTAATAATGATAATAAAATGATAATAATATTTAAATACCGGTAAACATATCACATTTTTAAATATTACAAATTTTTTATATATATATCAGAGTTTCACACCTAACTCATTAATGTGTGAAACTCTTCAGCAAATTCAACTTCCATTGGAATGTCTCATTAATTCGATATCTCCAATTATGGTGCCCATGTGGCTGCCCAATTTCATGTGATGTTGATTGGATGGCAAATCCACTTGATGTTATAGTTGGTGGGGTGTCAAATTCCAAGCTCTACCAAAAATCAGACAGAAAGTAATCAAGGTGTATTGTTTTTAATCTCTTCATTTTATTCTGGAAACATTGAATACCATATATATATACAGTTATACCTTACTATGCTGTCTTTTGAGATATGACCTTTTTTTGCCAAAGATTCAGCTACATGCTTATTTAGCTTTTTGATGTTTATTGAAAATTAAGGGTGTTTTTGAAGAAGCTAAATGATAAATTGTTACAGTTTATTCACAAGTCAGATATTCCAATAGTAAATTTATTGGAATATTGTATATCCAGCTCTTCCAAGAGTCTGTGTACTTATAGTATTCAAAATTTTAGTTTTGAGGCCTCTCCTCTCGCATTTCTATTAACTTGTGTGGTACGTCCCACATACCACACCTTTTTGCAGTTTCTCTTATCAAATTCTGAAATTGACAAAATATCAAGGTATCAATAATGATATTTAATGAATATTACGACATTGGGAGCAGTCTTACATATAAATGGTTGAGACGTACAATACTATATATTTGTAGTGCTGCAGCCTTTACCTTATAGTAATTTTGAAGGACAGAGTCTTTGCCCATATTTTCTCTCGGCTTCATCATCTCCACATCAAATCTATATAAATAATAATAAATAAATACCAGGCTACCATGGCTTTAAAAATAATGTTTGTTGTGAATTACCGATTCTTTTAAATAAATATTTCATTGGTTATCAACATTCCGAAGTCCTTCGTTATGGTTCATTGGCGATGCATGTAGGAAGTACTGGTGGTTTTTTTCACTCGTCATGTCCATCAAGGCTTCTTTTAACTCCATCTCATCCACCCCTTGAAGCTCTAATGTTTTCAGACACAAGGTACGTCAACCGTGAAATAGTGAAATCTGTCAGCTTTCCTTCACCCTTTCCTCCCAATTTGCCTTTTGTTCTCAACTGTCTCAACCCTTTCCCTTCTCTTCTCAACTTCTTTGACACATTCTTCCTTTACTATCTCCAAGTCATCACTATATAGCTTTATGACACATAGCTGTTCAAAACTTCGGAATCATCATCCAATAATAGTCTTGTGTACCTTGGTTTATATTTTTCTATTAATCTGTCACACAGCACTTGATATATTCCTTGAACCTAATGGAGTTTATGAACTATATAAAAGTAATTATTCATAAAAGTTCATGAGCGGCTCATAAACAGTTCATAAAACGCTCGTGAATAGTTTGTGGTCAGTTCAGAAACTTTTACAAATAACTACTTTCTGTGTTCATGAACTAGGTTCATAAAAAATTGGGCCATTTGACATTCACAACACCGTAGCACCAGATGATTCCTGCCAAGTCCTATCGCAGCTATCTTCATGTCCACTATACCAGAAGTGGTACTCTGGACTATCTACACTTAAATCATTTGCCATGGTGGTACAACGTCAGCAATACTTGCCGAGGCAGTCATAATCAACGACAAACCCAGTCAAGATGTCAATCACAAAGCCCACTCCATAATTTAACTGAAAGTTCATACGAAACTTCAATATCTAAAATACCATTATCATCTGGAACATTTCCATCATCTTCGTGAATTTTTTCTATTCTGTCACAGGTTTTTTGAAGCACAGTAGAAGTAACAGACTTTATTGTCTTTGAAACATTTAATTGGTTTCTTTCATAGGCACTTTTAGACATACATGGTATGTCTATTGAAGTACGTATCACCTGCAAATCACTATATCCTTTGGCAATCTTTCAGTGAAGATGCAGCTCGTCTATTTATATCAAAGGAATGGATTTTCAAATTCAATGCATGTGAGCTGTAGACATGTTTGCCTTTCCAAACACAATTATTGCAGCCTACTTCTAATTTACATGCCAACTGCAGCGATTGAAGTATATTCTTTGTTGTCAGGAGAGGCACAAATGTTTACCTTTTACTTTTACAAAGGCTGGTGTACATGAATCACCCTTTTGATAAACTTGAAGACCAAAATCACAGTTCTATTATGCAGAATCGTTCTAGTAGTCGTTCACCTTGGAATACCCATTCATAATGTCATTTGGTCGATAGTTATTTTCGAGTACGTTAGTGGGTCAATCTTGGCAGTATGCTGGGTTATTTTATGTTTCTCTTTTTCTACCATCTTTAGTTATCTAGCATGTCAATACGACAAATATGAATGTAAATATTAACTCTTTATCGCTATTCAAGCAGCTAATGCATTTACAAATTTCATTGCATTTACAAAGTTCATTTGATGATTCAATTTTTTTATTAATCTTGATTTACTGAAACCAAATGTAGCTGATGTTGTGTGAACATGAAGGAATGGAAGGTTTTTGACCGTTGAACTTTTATTGTTTTTATCAAGGTCGGTTATCTTCCATAGCTTATTTGTCTTCCCTGATTTTTGAACTGAGAATAATCTCCGTCATCAAGTATGTCCAGTGATAAACCAAAAATGCCATGATATATCCCCTGTGAAAACAGTTCAGGAGTTCATGAACAGTTCTTGAACAGTTCATAAACGTTAAATGACCCCAAATTTTCATGAACTGTTCATGAACTGTCTGTGAGGATTCATGAACTGTTCAATCAATTATTCAATGCCATGAATTATTAATTCAATTTCAATTTCACTTACAATTGTGTGTCTGCATAACCCTTACTCTTCCTAATTTCTATCTTCTCTTTGTTTTTAATTAGACACTCAACAGTTCTATAGATTGAGATTTGTTGGTTTTATTAGCTTAACATTTGTTCTGGTTAGGGTGCAACGTTGACAGAATTCACAACCTAAATGCCTGAAGATTTTGTTGACATTCTACGTTGAAGCTTCTCAGGTCCTTGATCGAAGGAGCGCCAGAATAGCCGTCAAAAACAATTACAGGAAGGCTATATCTGAATTTGATGAAGTTACTATAGGATAACATTAATTTGTGGTACGTGCCTGTTTTTAACCACTTGAGTCTGTGAAGAAGTGTTCCTCCATCTGCTACTGTCTTCCCACTGTGAGCTATTTGTTCAACTGCGTTGATGTTTTTCAAATAATATTTCGATGATGAGCCTAGGCAGGCTTTCTAGTCAAATTATCCTTGAATAATGCTGTTTGTAGAGTAATTAGTGCATAGTTACAATACTGAAGCATATTATCTTCTTACAGCAAGATGGCGATAAGGCGAGTAATAAAAGTAATGGAGTTATAGAATATTTTTGTTTTTCTATCAAAGCTGGATTTTGAAGGGAGTCAAGCTATTTAATCTGCATTGATCTCTTCTTCTTAGCCTCTGAAATGCTTATGTTCTCAAGCAAAACTTGGTATTTGATAACCTAATTCCTCTGCTATATCGCAATTTACAGAAAGTGTCAAAAGTTTAAATAGCATCAGGGAGGGATTGAAAATAGAATCTAGACAATTGTTTTTCGAAGTTTTTCCACTCTCAACTTCAATTCTCCTAATGTTTCATTATTTTGCATTTTTGCACGTAAAAGTAATGTTTTAGCGTGACAGTCTAACGCTTTTGGAAGAAATGTTTTTTCATATTGCCGCTCAATTGAATCCCAATTTTCCGCGTCTGGTCTTGCAGGCCTTCAAACCATGCGCTAAGCCAGTCAATAGATTATAAAACACCATGGATTTTCCAATGACTGATACGCCCATATCATTACAGCAGGAGTTGCACTTACGTAGCCAAGCAGCTTTGTCTTCTTTTGCATCTTTGTAAGAACCATTATCTCGCATGCGTAGCTGAGCAGTCTCATCGTTAAAACTTTATGGGCGCTGACAACTTCATGCGAAAAACAACTTTGCTACTAATTGATTCATTTATACTTTTAGTTTTTGTAGAATAGTAAGTAGCTTTCGCTCTATCTTTTATGCATTTTGTACATTCACAGTCATTTGCATGTAATGATGAAACAATTGGTAATTTTACTTATTTAAGCTATATTTCAAGTGAATCGCATCTCTTATTTGTCAAGGTTTTATCCAAGAAGTTAACAATGTTGTTGCCATGGCAATTATCTTCATGTTTAATATTTTTTGTTGAATTAAAAACGATTTTATTAGGCATAGTCGTCACTCGTCAATATAAATTCGCTAAAAGACGTTTCCACCGCCTTCGTTTTAACCCTTACTTCATCGATAATCTCACTAGTCCATTTTCCTGTTTATTCTGTTGTATTAAAAAGCGACCATTTATGATGTCAACGTTCCTTTTGATGGTTTCAAGTAAATTCATCTCAAGTATGTTACACCTTGACAATACATTGTTTCTCTGCTGAAATATTTTGGCGTCAAACAAAGTCTACAGCTCGATTAGAAATAGCTAAAGATGGAACAGATTTATCAAGATTAAATTAAGACACGTTTTGTAAATTTTCATCTTGGCCATTCTCATTGCTTCTGCCCTCCAACCTCCAACCTCCTAATCTAACATTTCCCCAGTCTCCAAGTGAGACTAGACTATCAGTAGGAGGTACTACACCTGCCCTTTTTTCAAATTAAAATTAACCAAGAATAACATCTATGGTATGACTACATGTATTCCTATGATAGAAACTAAGTGAGGCAAACATATTAACCTAATATTAATGTGTAGTTGGATCTGATGGGTCAAATCTGAGAGGCTTTTTGATAAGATGTTGTTTTCGATTGTACACGGAATTAAATTCGTAAGAGGTATGAAAGAGGCTAATTTATTGGTTATATCTGAAACATTGAACATACAGTATTTTCATTTTTTGCAGTTACCATAGCCTCCACTAGTTCTGATAGAAGTTCCCGTTCACTTGCACGAATGCCCATCTTTTCTGCTTTGATTTCTCTACGAAAGTTACGGAGGACGTGGAATTTACAGAGCGGAAAATGTGCTGATGGAAATTTGCTTTTTAAAACAAGTCGCTCTGTAAGATCTTTGTCAGTTAAAATGACTTTTGTTTTGTCCCATACACTATTTGACTTTTTTAATGCCTGAATCATTGAACGCAGAGAGCTTTCATTCTCTGATGTTGTCAGGTAAGTACCATCAGCTCTGACTGTCCATTCCCATCGATTGCCATCAATAGGAACAATGGCATTCGTAGTTGTGTTAGTTTGTAAGTAGCGTCAAGCAGAATAATTTCTGGAAAGGCTCCGTATAAGAACGAATGCATTCTATAGTCTTGAAAAACGATTCCAGTGAGTTCATCATTTTCACTAACAATATCTACAAACTGAGTCTGTGGAATGCATAAAAATGAAAAATAAGTTAGAAACCTGCGTATGAAATATAATTAAATATAATTTTGAGGGTAGAGATAATTAGTAACCAAGTATAATTCAAATTGACGAGAATGGATTATGTTAACCTTTTCCTAGCTGTTAGCATCTTCACAATTAGTACAAAGGCATTTCCAGGTGAACTCTTTCTCAGCTTTGCGGCTAGGTTTGGCATGTCCCGAGGACAACAACCTAACTACTTTTTTCAAGAATTAGAAGTTTCTTGTTTACTTGGAATTGCTTCTTCGACGATGGCACTGTCAAGCTGTCTTTGACGTGGGAGATGTTGGTATATATGTATGCTGAAAGTATGGCATTTTTAATCAAATAATATGTGTACTGGCAACTGGACTTTCCTTATTGATGGTTACCTAAAAAATAATTTCTTCAAACTTCTAAATTGTATTATAGAATATTATTGTACCTCTGATACTTTGTGATTATGTTCGTGGACAACTATTTTAACAACAAGTCATCCCAACTCGTATTTCAGCTAGACATCCTTGCTTCATCGTTCTCATTAACATACAAGGTTCAAAATTTTCAAAATAAGTCTGACATTATAGCATACTTAATCTACCACATCACAAAATACACAGAACACTTGCCTGCAGTTTTTCCTAATTCTTGGTGTCTTCTTAGCCTTTAATACACCTCCAAGCACACAGCCGTATTGAATGGATTAATATTTCAAATGTAAATTTCACTTCGCTGTTAAGAGAGGACAACGTTTTTCCATGCCCTTAATTGTATGGGTATCCTTCATATTGAACAGTAAGTATCTTTTGTTTCAAATCTTCAAATGATTTGAAGCAGTCTCCAACAGAAATTCCAAAGAAAGTGATAGCAGCCATCTACAAAATCATAACAGGAGCGATGTGCGAGAATATCTGAGTGCGCCTTTTCACAATTTAAAGCGCATGTGCACTTTACTGCCAGGAATTTAGTATTTTGAAACCAAAAGCCCGGTTACCGGAAATATATCCACTTTGTACATTAAATCACATTACTACACGCCATCCTGATCGCAAGATCACACATACATTGTTACATTCATATCATCATGCAATCAAAATTTTAACTAAATTTTACTATAAATATTGAGATAACAACAACAGTAAACATACTCTTAAAACACGTACAAAAGATTCAAATATCCATACACATTACGCGGTCAATGTTATTTCTTCTTTAATAAATACGACATTGCTTCCAAATACCTTTGATACTGTTTAACGAAAAAAACTCTTTCATCAGCTCAAATATCCATAAAGTACCACAAAGCACTACTATCCACAGGCTTCAAATAAACTTTAAGCCATAAGCAAAATGCTCTGTCAAATATAACATCATTTCAAAATAACTTCAGTGTATAACCGTGCCCTTGAACTCCGCATTATACTATAAATCACCTTCTTGTCCTCTGAACACCGCTGTTCCTATTTTCTTTTCTTTTCATGTAATTGAAACCGTTTCTTTGAATTAATATAATTGATCAGATATTATTATCTAAGCATTGCAGCTATAGTGGTCTAAAATATAGTATTTACATCACTATAATTGACTATTGTTTAATCGTGCAAACAATAATACATTTTAACTATGTCAGATGTAATCGTATCTATCAAAATTGCTCACCCTAAATAATAGTAAGGCAATTCGTATAGTAATTGTGATCTCTCATTCTCTCTACAATATAACAAAAAATAATATATAACTACAGTATGTATGTATATACTATCATCATACATCGGAAGAGGAACATTTTCAAATATCCAATTATGTACCTATGTGGCTGCACAACTTCACGTGATGTTGATGGGATGGATTTCAAATCCACTTGATGATATAGTAGTTGATGGGGTGGCAAATAATCCAAGCTCTTCCAAGAAACAGACAGAAAATAAAGCTATATGACAATTCACAAATCAGATACTGCAATAGTGATTTTATTGGTATATTGTATATTTCTACTTACACCGTTCATTAATTTTGTTTTGAGGCCTATCCTCTCGCACTCCTTCAACTTATGTGGTACGTCCAACATGCCACACCTTTTCGCTGTTTCGCTTATCAAATTCTGAAATTGACAAAATATCAAGGTATCAATGGAGATATTTAATGAATAAAGTATGCTCTTACATTGGAAGCAGTTTTACAGATAAGTGGTTGAGAGATACTATATAGGTATATTATATGTAGTCCTGCAGACTTTACCTTGTAATAATTTTGAGGGGCAGAGTCTTTTGCCATGTTTGCCCTTGGCCTCACCATTTCCACATCAAATTTATAAATTAAAATAATGAATAAATACCAAGCTACAATGTCAGCCAAAATAATGTTTGTTGTGAATTTACCAATTCTTGGAAATAGTACAATATATTAATATTTTACCGGTTATCAACTTCGTTATGGTTCTTCATTGAGTCTGTTAACGATGAATGTGGGACAGTAATGCGGGCAGTGATGGTTTGGTGTTCGTGAGTCATGTTGATCAATGATTCTTTCAACTCCATCTCGTTTACCCCTTCAAGCTCTAACGTTTGTAAGTATGACGTATGTCTAGAAAGCATTTCTAAATGCTTTAAGGTATGGAACTGAAAATAAAATTAATTGCTATTAATATTGATAATTGTTAGCAGTATTATTATTATTACTATTAAATAAAATTAATGTTATTTAGGATGAATGTTAATACATATTAACCATTGTTTATTTTTCCATATGCTAATAAAAATATTTGAAGGATACACCCACTTTAGGATTATCCCAGTTCTTGAACACAGATGAGTCACGGTAGAACGGTAAACCAAAATAAAACCCAAACATTTGGAAGCTCAAATTTTACTTAGCTTTTTTCACAACTTTTTCATCACTTTACAATTATATTAATATTTACTCCCTCTTATCACAACTTTTCACAAGATGTTCCAAAATTGGAAATTAAAAATAATTTTTCACATGTTTTTTCACAACTTTTTTACAACTTTTTTCTTCATAGTGTTTGTGTAGAGAATGAATCCTTGATCTTTTTTATGCTTTTACCCATTGAAGTGTCTAGATATCAGATTCAGCTTGGCAAGCAAAATCGGAGTCTTTACACCAAACAATGCATCTTAATTCATGCTGTGAGCCCGATACTGCTAGGATACACATGGCAATATTGAGATCCATTAAGTATTGGATTTGCTTTTAAAAGCTGCAGCAACAGCATACTTCGTAATTACACCTTCCTTTTGTATAATGTGTGATTCACTGGGCTTCTTCTTTTTCATCTGCGGACTTCCAAGTTAACAATGTTTATGGATTTCCAAGATAATAATGACCATATGTTACGGAATGTTTTGCGATACACTTATTATGCTTTCACAGCATCACCTTGAGTCTTAATAGAATGCTATACAGTCGAAATTACTAAATTCTCTATCGCATGTATGATTTTAAATACTCACATTATTTAGACAAAGTAACTTAGATAGAGTTATTTGTGCTTACAAACCCTTAAACATTTCTCAAGTACAATATTCAATGTACAGTACTTGAATCTGTATCCAATTTAATAAATTCACAGCTTTAGTGTGTATCCCCAATATTATTTTATATATCTTTGTCCAAAAAGGCCTTTTGCCAATGACACTTGTGGAAAGCATTTGACAATGTTCTATATTATTTTCAGGTCCAATGGATGAGAAACACAGGAAGATCAAGGAAACACGAAAAGGTAATTCACACAATGACTTATTTTATATACTTTTTTTCTATCCGTACATGTCAATGTTGCGTTTTTTCATAGCAATACTCTTTCCCCGTAAACAATGGCTTTGAACGTTGTATTTTGGAGATTTTTGTGTCCCACATTTTGAACAGGTAAAACAAAAGTCGGGATCGTTTTATTTTTTGTTCGTTAAAGTTTTATCTGTTCATCTCAATCCTGCTAGGAAAAGTTACAACTTTTAATGCATATAGCTTTTTTGGAATATGTTATACTGTAAGAAACGTAGCTAGAAGTATCAGGATGAGCAGTTAAGTATTTAATGAAAAAAAAAATAAAACGATTCCGACTTTCGTTTTCCGAGTAGCAATGCAAAGTGGGATGTTGGCTGAAAATCAGAGTCAAAGTCTCTCGTGGTAAATAATATTGTCTCTCTTTTTGTTTCAAAAGTGGGACACGAGGATCTCCAAAATACGATGTCCAAGGCCAATTTTGACAGGAAGAGAGTTACGCTATGCTAAAACGCAACAGTGACATATACAGATAGAAAAACGTTCTATCTAAATCCGTTGTGTCCCAAGAGGCAATATTTCTTTATCTTTAATTTAAAAATCTTTGCCAAATGAATTAAACGATTTTTCAGTTCTTCTTAATAATCTTCAATGGCAACAACTATAAGCCACAGTAAATATTTTATGTATATAGCTATCTGGATTGTTTTTTCTTGCCTTATATCTCCACTTCTAAATAATATTATTTATTATAAGATAACCGTCATTGTTATAATAACACGCATTGCGTAAAACAGTTCAGGAGTTCAGGAACAGTTCAAGATGGAACAGTCCATGAATGTTAAATGGCCCAATTTTGATAGACTTTTCCATGGACTGTTCATGAACATTTCATAAAAATTGGGCCATTTCACATTCATAACTTGTTCATAAACTCCTGAACTGTTCTCCACAAGGGTCAGACCAAGTGATTTCTACGCTTCATATATGTCTCCCAACATTCCTCGTTTAAGTAAATATTGATACAAACTCAGGAAATGCGTTGAACACTATTCAAAAATACAACTTTCAATTAGAAAAACAAGTGTTTTGTTTATGCAGAGGCCGATCTGTCAAGTTTTTCTTAAAAAGCGTCAAATGTTTTGGATTGCTAATCAAATGAATAGAACTTCAGGCTAAACCAATCATACTGATTGGAAAGTTGATAATGTTCACTTGTTTATTTTCCACAGTCCTTGTTCATTTTCCACAGTCAATCAAAAGGCTATTTTCACATGATTGACCAAGAAACCATAGAGACAAAGAACGTAAAAAATTGAAAATTAAAAAGTTATGATGTGCAACAGTATTGTATTGAACACGAAAGAATTTGAAAAATGCAGTATTAATCGAATGTATCGATCCTCTTGTCAAAAATTAGTTCATATTCAACTTTTTTCTTCTGTTGATTGCAAAAACTTTTGTGCTTTCTTCGTATTTTTAGTTGATGAGATGCTTTTCTGTAAAATCTCAATTTGTCAACATTCATTTAAAAAGTTTTAGGTTTGAAAGCAAAACAATGTAATATTTGTGCCAATTAAGTACGCTGGATGTCTTTCACCCATGTTTCTAACCTCTACATTTCTAAACAATGTAACCAATCAATCAAATTGCAGGATTATTTATGATTACTGAGAAAACTACAAGTAGATACAGAATGATTCATTACTGCTTGCAAGCCTCACTTTTGGAATATTGCTTTGATGCTTTCAATAAATAAATCCAATATATCAGATTGCAAATATTACTGTTTTTCATTCTGTTCCACTCAGTTGCCATAAATGATGAGATCAAATATTTTCCACTTTGATGATGATGACAGTAATTGCCTTTGTTTATGCAATGTTCCATCTGAGTCAATTAGAGCAAAGCCCTTTTGAAAGCGGTTCATAAATAACTTCATGTAAGCTAAATGTTCCATAAAGCAGGCTACATAATGTTTGTGGATAGTACATGAACTAAAAATAATACTGTAATAATAATAATAATAATAATAACAATAGTTGGATTTTTCCGCACCAAATCTTGGCATAGTGCTCAATGAAATAATGAGAGCATTTATAGTTTGAGAGTCAAAAATTAAACGTGCTAGAATGACGCAACAAGCTGAAATAAATCGCCTGATGATCACCTCATTATGTGAAACTTGAAGTAGCGTAATTCTAGCATGTTTCATTTTTGACTCTCTTTCTAGTTCATGAACTATTTGTGAAATGTTTATAAAATGCTAAAACTCATAAATATGTTCATAAGATTAGTTCATGGATGTTGAATGGACAGACTCGTGAACTATTAACAAATATGTTCATTTTAAGTTCATCAACACTTTATAAATGTTAAATGACCTAATTTTTATGAACAGTCCATAAATAAGTTCACTTAAGGTCCCTAAAAATATTCCACACAACAGGTCACACAACGTTCATGAACTTTTGATGAACTTTTTCTGTTTAGAGGGTGTTCATTTGCAATTGTCTGTGTTATCTTCACTGTAACATTAATTGATCGTTGACTTCATTTTCTGACTTAGCAAGGGTAAATGATCAATCTATTGTTCTAATAACAACCTTGCATCTTTGTCTTCAGATAATTTCTTGTGGCAGCGATGGCAAAATTCTTATTTGGCAATTCAATGGATTGAATAACAAAATTAAACTTATAAATGGGTAATGCAAGGTTATAGAATGAAAACTCAATGCAACTACAAGTACTTACTCAGACTGTTAAAGATAATTGCAATAGAATGGAGTCAAGCCTATTACAGTACCTCTTCATAACACTCACCGCCCCTGCCTACACTCATTTATTCAGAAACGTTACAAACAGCTTTTTTTAAAGGACTGATTAATTACTATAGTAACATATAGGGTAAATTGGACAGGAAAACAGACATTTATATAGGGTTTATATAGAGTTTACTAACAGATCATTGAATAAGTGAAGTAAATTATGTTCATTTAAGGATGAATGACTTTTGTCCTTTTATACCTAAAAAATGTATCATTTTCATTTTTTTTCTATTCCGTAACTCAGGAATTGCGGAATATGTCAAATGGAAGTGTTATCCACCGTATCTAGTATTAATTTTAACCAAACTTTGCGGCATATAATTTCCATACATGTTTCATTAGTACTGATGATATGAGTGATTTATTCCATGCCGTGATTGTTATGCTTATCACTATATTAATAGTATTGTCTGTTTGTAAATAAATTACTGGACCTACACTAATTGCTTATTCATTTTTATAAACCTACATTAATTGTCTTACTTCAGGTTTGTCTTAATGACAGAAAATATACCAAGAACTCTTCGTGTTGGTAAAGGACGCAATGATGCTGAATTAGGTGGTAAGCTATTACTGTTAGTTGAGTAGGCTGTTAATGTATATTCCTTCACAGAATGCAATTACACATACGTATAAATGGAAAATGTCTCATTCGTTTAAAAACGTTATATTTCATCAACAGTTTTTGAAAATGTAATAAAATGTTGCAATCCTCACAGGATGGCCTACGGAAGGAGCCCGTGGCACTAACCACATGCATTCCTCAGTAAGCTAGTACAAGAAATGGCATGCTCATAATTTTTTATTGAATTTATTTACAATATATATACTTTCAAATTTGTATGTTTGTTAATGTATGGTAATTTTTACCAGGAAATAATTACTATTGAACGCTGTTTGACCAATCGAATTGCTCAACACACTTTCTAGTTACAAACTGCAAAATTTATATTATAAATAATAGTAATGAGTCAAAGACTACGCATTCATTTTCTGTTACTTCAAGTTTCTGGCTTTATGCCATCATCAATCAGATACTATCTCAACTGCTATTAGATACCATATTATTATTATTATTATTATTATATTATATTGTCTATTTAATTTATATATTCAATAGTTACCTTGTTTAATTTTCTATTTTGTTGCGCTGTGTTTTTGTAGTCATTATAAATATCTAATTGATCTGAATCAAGTTGAATTAGAATTCATCCTGTAAGTCACGATTTTGCAGTCGTCATGGATGCCGTTGATTGACAGCAGTATTAAAAGTTAACTATACAGGAAGCCAATGAACAGTTTAAATTTATATATCTTTTGATATCTTTTTTCTTGTGCATCTATGGTTGGTTTCTACTAGAACAATTAAACAACTCTGGCTCGTTGTCTAATTGTTAAATAGCTGTTAAATAATCTATAAATAATAAGTTAAATAATCTATCTTGTATACTGTATTATTTGGTTTCAATTCAGACGTACTACTGTTCATGTTTTCTTCTCTTCATTTCAAGTGACATGCCTCTGCTTCTCGCCAGCCAATGCTGATGTCTTTATAGCTGGGACTGAGAATGGAACGTTATTCAAATTTTCTTCAAATAGACAATCTATAGTAAGCAAAGGTTAGTACGGACCATAGCCTTACAAATTATGCAATTTAGACGGTATCGCCTTACCGAAGGCAGCTTTACCACTTACTAGACTTACAAGGAATGTCAATCTGGTGACGCCACGAGTAGAAATAATCAGCAAGATGGCTGACGATTGCGACCTATACCCGTGCCACATGCCCCTGTACTCCACTTTACCAACGGCCGAATCGTATAGATGTAGAGCATATAGCGGAATAGTGAGCTTTGTGGAGCTATAATATGCTAATTGCGACCGACTTGTGTTTCTGAGCGCTCGTCTATACCCAAGTAAACAAGCCATTATGCTTTGAAGTGACTATAGCAATTTTAGTATTTATTAATTATTATATATGGTTTTATTATAATTAATTTGTGTTATGTTTCACTGCTCAATATAATGAAGTTGAATTTAAGTATGTCTCATTCAATACTATATTGCTGTTCACAAAACACAGCCAAAGCTGCCATAACGGTAACCTCTATATTGCAACCACCTGTCTTTAGTAATCACTTCAGTAATACTCAAAAATCAATATTTTTAATTGCCGCCAGTAGATGAGGACCACATATCTATATATAATGGTTATGTGGCTGTTATATACAGGATTCACTGTAATGGAGGTTATTTTGAAGAGAACATAATATAAGATATTGATCCTAATTTATAGCATAGACTTGAGTCTCAAGAGTTAAAGTACAGGGTTTCTGAATATCTCATGTTATATTTTACATTTAGACTACCAAATGTCAGTACCAATCAGATCGCCAGTTGTTTTTGCTTTCCAATCACCTCATGTTGGTCCTGTCAGTGGACTCTGTTTTTCACCGTTTCATCGTAACGTGTTCTTATCTTGTGGTACGGATGGTGCTGTGAAGATCTATAGTATTTTACAGGTAAGAGTAAGACAAAAAGAACATCTGATGTGGTAAAAACAACAAATGTTGTTAATTGACAGCAGAGTTCAAATTTTAATTATTAAAGTAGTAATTTCAAGAAAAGTATAATTTGTCAAATGCACGTGTCCACAAAATACAAGGAAATGTACACGCGATGAAAGCTTACAAATATACAATAAAGACTATTGTTAATAAGTAAATATATATTTCAAGTTTTTCAACAATGTATAACTCCTAAGAGAGTTTGGAGTATTCCTAGAGCTTGAACAAAGGATGAGGCTAAAACTATCGCTGGTTAAGATTTTGGGCAGCACTAAACATTCACTTACTCCAAACGATATTAAGACACTGCATCGCTTACAAATATACAATAAAGACTATTGTTAGTAAGTAAACAGCAATATATATTTCAAATTTCAACAATGTACAACTCCTAAGAGAGTTTGGAGTATTCCTAGAGCTTGAACAAAGAATGAGGCTAAAACTATCGCTGGTTAAGATTTTGGGCAGCACTAAACATTCACTTACTCCAAACGATATCAAGACACTGCATCGCTTACAACAATATAGAGAGGATTAACTCAGATAACATAGCAACTGAACTTCAGATTTTGTTCATATCTGATCGACTGTCGGACTGTGGTTCAAAACCCCCAAAGGGCAACTCGGTCTTGACTTTATCTAAATATCAAATGAGTACCATCTAAGGATTGAAGATGGAATGGTCAAGAGGTAATTGCATTGTGAGTAGCTGCGGTGCATTGCTGCGCATTGACAATCCAGTCATATCTATGAATTCTTTTGAAATTAATCTGAAGTGGCACGGCTGAGATCAAAAAAGAGCATTTACATTATTGCTTCCAGCGAAAAGAGCCACTCCTCTATCTCTAAAGGAATGTTACGAGTACCTTCGGTAGGGTGATCGTCTCAACTGTTGTAATTAGTTTGAAATGACGTAAGCAAGTTAACTATTGTCGTGGAATTGTCATCATTCCATTCATATACTTCCTAGGTATACGTATGACGAGTAATCATGTTATATGATAAAACATAGACATTTCATCTAAACATGACAATAGCCAAGAATCTTGGAATAACTTTTGATCAAGATCAAGAGCATAGATTCAAAGATCACATAGCACGAATAACGAAAACTGCTAGATGAAGATATTCAACATTCAAAATGTGGAGGAAGACCGTCCACAAAAGAAGATTCTATGATATTCCTAGCTGCCTTGTATGCGCTACCAGTGGGGGCAAATCCATGCATCTAAACCCATTCTTAGGGAAACCAAAATAAAAGCTGCTTATACTATTCTTTTCAACTGAGTTTCGAAATTGAGTTGTCAAATTTACAGATTGGCATATGTCAAAGTACTTCAGCGAACACGTGAAAAAATCAGCCAAAATTATTTTTGCGTATCCTCCGATGTTGCTACATTCGTGTTACATGCTCCGATTGCCATTTCTGTATAAGAATCCTATTAGATATCATTACGATCATTCTTAGAAATGTTTTTCTCCTTTGACTCGACACAATTGATCAGAATTACGCGTGCTACTATCTGACTTGAATTTCTTTTTCGGTATTTATAGCATCACATGAATAATAAGTCCACAAATTGTCAACCAACACTCATCTAACTCCTTTTCGAATTTCATTAAATTTCACATGTTTAATTGTATGGTAAATCCATAGTTAATTACAGACTTTGTAATTTCATCATTATGTTCACTAGTCTATTATGTAGATTTGATGAAATTAACATTACATCAGCTGTCAATATCTGTTCCTTTGATGATATTTTACAAAGTAATTTCAATAATTAAACTAATAGTTAAACCGTAAAACCATGGGTTTAAACGTTTCTTTTGCCCCACATTCCTGTCCTAACTTGTCGTTTTGGCTGTGGTGTTGATTCTATGTCTGAATGTTGTCTATCTTCCAAGTCGCGATGATTTGAATCCCAAATGAGTCTAGCTATGTAATAAACAAGCTCTTTCAGTGACTGTTTGCTAGCACGTTCTTTCATCATCTTCGATTTGTCATTTTCACTTTCAACTGCGTCATTATGAATTGTTGATGAGCCTTCTCTTCCCCAGAGCCCTGGCTCGCTGTCATCTAGCTGTCTAATCTGAAGCATTTCTGATTCTTCTTCTTTTAATGAAGATGAAGATTCTAATCGATTGGATTGCACATTCACTCTGAAGGCCAGTAGGAGTTGCATTGTCGATACTAGGCAAATAGCAACAATCATTCTTTGAGTTGCATACATCTGAAAACATAAACGTCATGTCATTGAATGATCGAACAAGCTTTTTTATCCGTGACGGAGGATTCCTCGAGGACGTTATTCAGGGATGAGTAGAAAGGACTAATTCGATTCCTTCCAGGAAGCCAAAACATTTCGAAGCTCTCAGTGTTTTATGAATATATGTTACTCAAATGTCTTAACCATGAATCAAAAAACACGAGAATGTAAGCAAAATATTGTTTGCTGGAAAATTCAATAACAAATTAAGGACATTCCGTGGCTCCTCTTTAAGATATTCATTTATAAGATATAAGAAATACTGGAAAATTATTAGATATACTTTTTTAACAGATAATTAAGAACGTTTGCGGCTGGCATTTCTAGATCTTCCTTAGAAGCTTCAGAATATTTTTCAAGTTCAGCTCAAGTTTCCATGTGTTTATAGCATATATGGAACAATTAAATAATTCCTTACAATGTAGCTTTAGATTATGTAGAACTTGTTAAGAATATTTGAAATTTAAATCGTGAATTGCAGGGAACATTCTCAATCGCAAAGCTACTTACTTAGATAAGATAATAGAATTGTACTTCAATTCACAAACTGTTTTTGTTCCGAAATGACTAACAATGGCATTAGAGTCAGCTGAATTTTTAATTCTTGATTGTAAGAGATGCAGTGCTACACGCTGCAGTACCTCTATCAAATTTAAGCATGCAAATTGTAAACAAACTTCGCATACTTCGACATCAGAATGTCTCTCTCCTATATATTTTCGCTATTTATCATTAATCTACGTACTGTATAATATCAATTATTTTTAACCAAATAACAAATATATATATATATATTCTTTGACACATAGTAACGTTTTACCTTAAATATTTCAAGATAACTTCTTTCTTTAACTCTGTTTTGAATTTTCTTTTTCTGCGTATTGACAACGATGCGATGCTTCTTGCTATGATGTTTCACATGAAACTTACCAGTCTATTTAAATGTTCTAAAATGTTTAGGCGTTTGAGGAAACCTCAGAGTAATTAGTATTTAATTTTATCCACTTTTATCACTTCAATAAAATTGAAATTTACAACAAGCGTTTGATTCGGATTATGGTAGTTTACTTGCAGCCTTTTTTAAAAGAATTCCTAATCGATTATCAACTAATCATGAATACATTAGGCATCCAAAATGAACTTAATCCCTATGCCCACATGTTGTTCAATATGACGAAATATATATGCTCATTTGATTTTAATAACAATATTGTTAGAAACAACGTGGTCTCGAAATTATTTCTAAATCCGTGCGTCTTATTATTGCACGTTTCTTTGTCGATAATTTGTAGATACGATTGTTTCAACTTTGATATCTGTGAGAACGGTTTGCCAGGTTTTAAAATGTCAATTAAGGGCTATATGGCAGCTGATTTTGTTATTTCTTTTTTATGTTATGTGAACTCACGATTTTGAATTCAAATAATTTTGTATATAATTGATACATAAGTAAGCGTTGCTGCAACATTTCAATTCTTGTATGATTATTTGCAACAACAAACTACGCAAACAAAGTACAGCACGTGTACAATACAATATAGTTTTTATAAGAAGATATTTTCTTTGTAAGAGCATATCGAGGCGCAGATTATGGAAATTAGTAAGAACAGTTTAAGAACAACAGAACATTTCTGACTCAGCTCAATGTCCCATGTTCTTATAGAAATGAAGTGTAGTCAGCGATACAAAATGCAAGGCACTATATTGACACATTGACACACCTGGGGGGACTTCCCATACATCGGCTGTACTGGGACTTGCCATTTTTAAGGGGTGCATTTTCCAGATTATTGTGCAATTTGACGTTGTCAAATTTAGAGATTTTCAAAATTTTTCGAACTTTCCTTTGTTTTGGTCGTAAAAACATGAAATTTCAGGGTCTACATTTGCTGTGAAATTTTACGGTTTTCCTCTGTTTTTGAAAATGACACACCCCCGTCAGAAAAGTTATCGAAATACTCCCCCTCCCCCTTGGGTTGATACAAAACATGTCAAATATCTAGCTCATTCGAAAACTTGATTGCAAAGTACGTAGTTTCTGTGTTAAGTTTCAAATTTTGATATGATCTATAACACTTAAAACATATGCAGTATATAACGTGCTATAACACCATTCTTCATAAAACCGTTTGTCATGGAATTTTAATTTGATTTGATCATTTCGTTAGCATCAATTCATAACATTGCATATTTCATTTTAACACTGAATATATTGTCTTTTTAACAAATGCTAAATAACATCATTTTAACACAATCATTCCACGTGAATTTTAAGGCGGTTATCTTTCAGATACTACTTTTCTTTCACGCCCCATTATAACTTAAACAGCTGCCATTTTCATCGTTGTGTATGATTTAGCATAGATACCATGCATCAATTACCAGACTCGTCATAATTCTTTCAGTTTTATTAATAGTTCAGATTGAAAATTGTTATGCTATTCAATTTTCTTTATCATCGTAAACACGTAGTCGGGTTTGTATCAAATGCTCTCAGAATCAATGCCTTGCCTTGATTGCTTGGGGGTCGAGCCATTAAGTCTCATTTCGTAGATTATCATTCAAAAATAGAATCAACCCCTTAATACGCCTTAAAAACACTCCGACTAACGTATAACGGTAGACATGTCACAAATTTTGTCTGATAATCAAAATGTCAGTAAAACAAAGTGGAATAAACATCAATTCATGATTTTGTTGTTTTGCAATTCAAATTTTCAGACTTGGTAACAGATTATTATATACAGCTATATTATAGTTATCTATTTAAAAAGAGGAGAAAACAATTTTATCTCAATTGGATAGTAGCCTGGGTGTCTCCGTCATGTAGCTAAGAAGGACTTGATATAGCAACAATGCTAGTCTGAAATATTGCTGCATAATTAAACCGCATATTGTGAATGTCTGCTTGGCATGTGTATTTGTCGCCTGAGAGATGGCCGTCTGTTTTGCCTATTTTATTCTAGAGATTTTACGAAAGATTGGATTTGGCAATTAAAATTATTAGTAATTTTGAGGATCTTTCTGAAAAAAGTAAAATTGTTAAAAATAGAACCTAATACGTCGTCGTTTAGGCTTAATCAAAAGATTACAATGTAGAAGCGATACAAAATGGTGTACATTGAAGTGATAATAGGGGATAGATTAAACACCGCATCTCTATGGCAAATGCCTTCAAATTGTATTTGCTTTGATCAGCAGATTGATAACTCAGGCTCAATGATTATCGGCATAATATTTTCAGCGGACCTCTGTCATCATAAGCCGATATTCACATCGTCTTCGCCGAATAACTGTTTTAATCAATGAGAAGACTTTTTATCGATCACTGATTAACATGTCAATTTCAAAACATATAATCATAACATGAATATGGTGGCCCATTGTTCTCATAGCATATTTCAACAAAAAACGATAGAAACAGAATTAAAATACAAAAAATTGTGGAATAAAAATGAAATTACAATGAAATAATGAAAAAAATAAATAAATAATAAAAAAATAAAAAAAAATAAATAAAATTAAAAAAAAATTAAATTAAATTAAATTAAATTAAATTAAATTAAATTAAATTAAAAAAAAAAAAAATAAAAAATAAAATAAAAAAAAAAAAAAAAATAAAAAATAAAAAAAAAAAATAAAAAAAAAATAAATAAAAAAAAATAAAAAAAAAAAAAAAAAAATGAAATAAAATAAAATAAAATAAATTAAATTAAATTAAAAAAAAATAAAAAAACATAAAAAAAAATAAATAAATTAAAAAAAAAAATAAATAAAAAAAAATAAAAAAAAAAATAAATAAAAATAAATAAATAAAAAATAAATAAATAAATAAAAAAAAATAAATAAAAAAAAAAATAAAAAAATAAAAAATAAAAAAAAATAAAAAACAAAAAAAAATAAAAAAAATAAAATAAAAAAACAGACATTGAAAACCGAAACACAACTTCTGTTTTCATTTCAAAATCAAAATCGGTTTTACCACTTCACAGCCCATTGTTCTCATAAGACTTCTGTTTTCATTTCAAAATCAAAATCGGTTTTACCACTTCACAGCCCATTGCTCTCATAGCCTGCGGTCACGCAAGCTGCGGACTGTGTGGCTGCGTCCGTCGAGCTTCGTCTATTACCCTCCGTGACAATTTGTGACAATATTAAGGATATGCTTCGATCACTTGACAAATACATACGTCTTTCAAGGACAGAATATATTGCCAGCTGTGGGTCAAGTGTGCCAAAGACAAACCCAGTCGTAGTCAGTAGAATAGTTTAATAATTTATACTCAATCGCTTTGAATGAATGGTTCACAATACTTTAAAGAATAATATCTACAGCAGTGCTCCCGATGTAAAATAGTGTCAAGGCAATGTGCATATAGAAGACGTAGTATAGGCATTATGTCACAATTTATATTATTTAAAAACATACTGATAAACTATAATAACTATTTAGTATGCCTCGGCTATATGACCGATTGACCACACATCCACGCGTAAGGCCGTCTTGCGTGACTACGTCTACGAAGTATACCGCTGCTCTTGAGCGGCGTGCATATTATGCCGCACGCTATGAGAACGATGGGCTGCTAGCAACATTCGAAAATGAAAATGAAAATTAAATGTTACTTAGCAGCCCATCGTTCTCATAGCCCGCGGTACGTTTGGTCAGCGCAAATAGCTGCTCACGGTACAGTTGCTCACGGTTTTATGCAACGTAGCTATGCAGGGATTACTTTTGATTCGAATAACAAATACAGAAACCGAGAACGATTCACCTGTGCGCAATGACAGGATATGACAAACTGACAACATTGTTATCGATCAGGTCAAATCAGGTCACATATCGTAATGCAATTATAGCTTTGAGAGCTGACATTCAACGGTTTTAGTTCCGGATACGGATCCAATATCAGAAAGCGTTCTGTGTTAGTACTATATCACAATTAATTATTCTACGGATAACGCTATATTTCAGTGGAATATTCCGTGTATCTGTTTACAGTCACCCGTAGTAATTCGACCAAAGTCTGTGAAGTACTGTGATTACATTTGCTACTTACCTTAAATAAAAACTTATAGACACCTATTAAATTGTTTTATTACTGCTATGATTCATATTTATTTTCATTTATACCTTTGAAGAATACCAAAAAATACACTTTCATAAAAATAGCATGTTTTAATCTTATAGTTTTCATCTAATTTAGTGTATACTAATATATATTTCCATTGGGCTATCGTTATTACTATAACCCCATTACTGTATTTAGTGTACTATTATCATTATTAGTATTATTACTTTGTAGCTACTGTATTATCGCTGCACTATAATTATTTGGTATTACTATTTTTATTCTATTAACATTATTACTGATATTACTATTACAGTGTCTATCACTATGGTATTTAATTAATGAGTCGGATAAATGAGATTTCAAGATCAGGGTGCTGTGTAGTATTATTGTTAAATCGTGATATTTTATAATTGTTTCTTAGTGTCTGTAATCAGGGATGTTAAAGTTACTTTTGAAAAGTAGCTAGTTACAGTTACCGTTACTTTGGCGAGCCCGACGAATATTTCACAGCGACGCCTTTTGCGTGTTTGAATGGTATGGTCTAGGCGACCCCCTAATTACCATAACAAAGAAAATCTCAAGTTACGCGCCATGACAATTAATTGAAACCGTGAACAACTGTACCGTGAGCAGCTATTTGCGCTGACCAAACGTACCGCGGGCTATGAGAACGATGGGCTGCTAAGTAACATTTCATTTTCATTTTCATTTTCGAATGTTGCTAGCAGCCCATCGTTCTCATAGCATGCGGCATAATATGCACGCCGCTCAAGAGCAGCGGTATACTTCGTAGACGTAGTCACGCAAGATGGCCTTACGCGTGGGTGTGTGGTCAATCGGTCATATAGCCGAGGCATACTAAATAGTTATTATAGTTTATCAGTATGTTTTTAAATAATATAAATTGTGACATAATGCCTATACTACGTCTTCTATATGCACATTGCCTTGACACTATTTTACATCGGGAGCACTGCTGTAGATATTATTCTTTAAAGTATTGTGAACCATTCATTCAAAGCGATTGAGTGTAAATTATTAAAATATTCTACTGACTACGACTGGGTTTGTCTTTGGCACACTTGAC
Source organism: Haliclystus octoradiatus (assembly GCA_916610825.1). Taxonomy (NCBI): domain Eukaryota; kingdom Metazoa; phylum Cnidaria; class Staurozoa; order Stauromedusae; family Haliclystidae; genus Haliclystus; species Haliclystus octoradiatus. Next base: position 10,832,384 of record OU744452.1, on the reverse strand, counting down.
CAACAGCTGGCAATATATTCTGTCCTTGAAAGACGTATGTATTTGTCAAATGATCGAAGCATATTTTTAATATTGTCACATATTGTCACGGAGGGTAATAGACGAAGCTCGACGGACGCAGCCACACAGTTCGCAGCTTGCGTGACCGCAGGCTATGAGAACGATGGGCTGCTAGCAACATTCGAAAATGAAAATGAAAATTAAATGTTACTTAGCAGCCCATCGTTCTCATAGCCCGCCGTACGTTTGGTCAGCGCAAATAGCTGCTCACGGTACAGTTGCTCACGGTTTCATGCAACGTTGCTATGCAGGGATTAATCTCGCTAGACAAAAAGACAGATGACAGTTTCAACAGCTAATGACAGATTTGTGAAAATTCGGGTCAGTGTACATGGTGCAGAGGAGACAGAGAAATACACAAATGCTCAAGCAAATATGATTTTAGGCGTGACCTTGTTTTCGCATGTTGGCTCATTCGTGGTTAAATACAAGTGTGGATTTATGAGCTGATTAACAATAATATGTTCCATGTTATATACAAATCCATGTGATAGCGTGTATTCATATATGATAACCACTTGAGTGAAAAAGGCTTCGTAATAATAAAAACGGATATGATAGCCTTCAATAATTATAACAAAGTTAACACATACATGCTTTATAGACAGGGATGTTAGTAACGATAACAAAAGTAACGACGTTACTGGTAATAGTAATTTTTTAGTAACTTCTACTTGGCCCCCCTTGGCCCTAGTTACTTTTCTGTAAAAGTAACTTCTACTTGTAACTAGTTACATTTAGGATTGAATGTAAAGTAACGATTATTCGCTACTTTTTCACAAAATTTTCGCTTTCTTTCGTTACTTTTTTTGCAAAAGATAGCTGAAAATTGGCAGCTTCTCGATCGCTTTTATGTTTCAATTAGTCAAAATCTTTTGTTCTTATTGTTACCATCCAAGAACAATAAAAACACAGACAAAAAGTTCCCTACAACTGCAGGAAATCCTGTTATGAATTTGGATGTCAAGGAAATTATATTCAGGGAAGTGACATTCTGTTTGACAATCTGTTTTTCCGAGTTTATAATATTCAAGTGATTCAACGAGCGCTTCACGGTTTCATGTCTTATACGTCTGTTCGATCAATTAATTGTCATAGCAACCAAGCCTGGAATAGAACTAATGGCGCGTAACTTGAGATTATCTTTCGCTGTGAATATTCGTCGGGTATCTGTTTTCGTATTTATATTGTCAACAAGAGCATTTGATCAATTAACAGATGAAAATACAGAAATATTATTTGAATACTTCATATATGTCTCATTGCTTCTTTTGGATGTGTTTTGACTTATTCATAAAAAGTAACGGAAAAAGTAACTTGTAACCAATTACTTTCGAATCAAAAGTAATCCCTGCATAGCTACGTTGCATAAAACCGTGAGCAACTGTACCGTGAGCAGCTATTTGCGCTGACCAAACGTACCGCGGGCTATGAGAACGATGGGCTGCTAAGTAACATTTAATTTTCATTTTCATTTTCGAATGTTGCTAGCAGCCCATCGTTCTCATAGCGTGCGGCATAATATGCACGCCGCTCAAGAGCAGCGGTATACTTCGTAGACGTAGTCACGCAAGACGGCCTTACGCGTGGATGTGTGGTCAATCGGTCATATAGCCGAGGCATACTAAATAGTTATTATAGTTTATCAGTATGTTTTTAAATAATATAAATTGTGACATAATGCCTATACTACGTCTTCTATATGCACATTGCCTTGACACTATTTTACATCGGGAGCACTGCTGTAGATATTATTCTTTAAAGTATTGTGAACCATTCATTCAAAGCGATTGAGTATAAATTATTAAACTATTCTACTGACTACGACTGGGTTTGTCTTTGGCACACTTGACCCACAGCTGGCAATATATTCTGTCCTTGAAAGACGTATGTATTTGTCAAGTGATCGAAGCATATCCTTAATATTGTCACAAATTGTCACGGAGGGTAATAGACGAAGCTCGACGGACGCAGCCACACAGTCCGCAGCTTGCGTGACCGCAGGCTATGAGAGCAATGGGCTGTGAAGTGGTAAAACCGATTTTGATTTTGAAATGAAAACAGAAGTCTTATGAGAACAATGGGCTGTGAAGTGGTAAAACCGATTTTGATTTTGAAATGAAAACAGAAGTTGTGTTTCGGTTTTCAATGTCTGTTTTTTTATTTTATTTTTTTTATTTTTTTTTGTTTTTTATTTTTTTTTATTTTTTATTTA